>LPNX010498738.1:501590-581726 GCA_001517045.1 Pseudotsuga menziesii
TTTCTATTCAAGGATCAGATTTGTTTTTCATCTAGATATATAATATACAAATATATACCCTATGTGTCTTGATTTGATCGGATACAACCTAAAATTTATATGTCAAATCCTATGGGAATCCAGATTGATAAACATGTTATATCTTTTACATTGGGTGAGTGTGATCCTACCTTTTCCCTATTTTAATTTTGGGTATTTCACCACTGACCTAGAAGAAATGTAGATGCTATCTAGGGTTTCACTCAGCGGTAGTAAATACCTTGGAAATTGACCTGGGTGATTTTAACATTGTGTTTTGAATGTGTTTTGATTGTGAACGATTTTTTTTTAAGGCCTACTTTTTAAATCATACTCTTAATAGAGATCTTGTCACGTGTTGTATAAAGTACGGAAAATGACTGCATCCTAGACCCATATCTATTGAACTGTTTGGATCATATATTGGACGTTTTGACGGGCCAATAGTCCATAGATTTGGATTAGAAGGTCAAGATTTTCATAGTACTACCTTATTGGCAACACTCATCATGCCCTTGGGGCTAGGATTAACTGGTGCTGTAAACACAATGCTAGAAAATAATATTCCATAAGAGGAATTCTTATTATCGTATAATTTGTGTCTTCTTTTATCAAGAGTTATAGGTAATGCAGCTAAAGGTTCATTACTTTTGTCGAGAGAAAACTATTTAAAGAGTATGGTTGGGTTGAATGCATCCATAGATAGAGTCGATTAAGGTACAAAGGGGTGTTGAGAAAGCATATCTTAATTTTAAATGGTTTAGATCATGTGTTTTAGGTGGATGTTCTTCTGCCAATTTCAGGACTGTTTTCCCATGCTTTGGGGCCACTAGTTTAAAAATGTAATTAGCAAAGTACAAAACCCTAAAGCATACTTTTGGAAATAAGCTTTAGATCAGTAGAACAAGATCTTTTGGTTACCTTGGAAATAACTAGGTGGTTGACATACTTTGTTTTTAACTCAGTATAGATTTTTGTGATGACAAGATAAACCGCTTAGAATACTCCCCAAGGAGGAGTCTATAAGAATGATAGAATGAAAGTATGGCAATGATGATGTTGAGAATTGTAACCTCTTAAATGAAATAAATGTCACAGGATGTGACAAGATTTATGGACATAACCCATGAATTGGGTGAACCACGTATATTTGGTGTCTTTGTGTTTTGTGTCGAAATGTTCTTTTTGCTTGTACTGTTTGGTGTACTTATGAATTTGTTATGCAACCTTATCAATGGATTTGTTGGTATCATAATAATTTTGGATCCACAGCTTAGTACTGCTTTGCGAGGTTATGAATGATATTGGAATATTGAGAATCCTTCAATAATTACATTTAGATATTGTCATTAACAAAATTATTATATTGTGGATCAAATAGTTGTAAAGAATATGCTATGGATGGGAATTAAAATGCTAAGTCTCATATTTCATTAGTTAGTGATAACTAATGAACGGTCGTTCAAAAGAGCACCTCCGTTTAAGGAGAGGATAATTCTATAACTTTGCACCCTTGAAGATAACGTTGTTATTAAAACAATAAACCTAGAGACCCACGGTTTAGTTAAGAGGTTTCAGGTCATTATATATTGAATTGTATTTTAAATGGATATGAATACTCTTGTATGGGAGGACACATGGCTATTTAAATAAGGATGCATTGTATAGGTTATGATTTTTATGATGACCAACATAGGTAGGGATGTCATGTTTTCCAATAAAGGCTAAACCCTAAAGAATTGATAAAAAGGGAAATGTATAAAATATTTGACCATAGATTATGATTTACATACTTATGTGTGCCATAAGTGATTAACAATATTGCAGGTACATCTCCATAGTTAATCTGAACTCATAGGAGTTTGTATGGTTGTATAAATTTTATAAGTTGTTTTGATAGTGCATGAAATTTTTTATTGAATGGAATTTTTGGGGTCGTCATAGTGTTTCTTAAGTGACACTTTGTCATCGCTTATGAAATTCCGTATGGAGTTTCTTAAGAAACATACTCCTTAACATGTCACTTAAGTGATGTCGAGTTCAATTTTTTTTTTAAAAACCTACCGAGTTGATATATTTTGACATTAAGAACTTATTTTTAACTTGAAAAATAAATCCAAACATCCAATTTGGATGCAAAATGTAGCAGTGACTTGTGAAGCAAAGCATATAAAGGGAGAAGTAAAAGTGAAATCATTTATACCGATTAGGGTCCTTAGAGAACTAATGCAACCAATCCCTTAAGTAAATTTTTTTATTCAAATAATGAATTAGGTTAGTTGATTGTGTGTTAGATTTTTACATTGTTGTTTTATCAAGTGGGTAATTGCTTGGATTTGAAAATTCCCTAGATTGCATAACTTATGAGTAATATGAAGAAAATAGAGTTGGGAATTGGGAAAAAAACAAATGTGTGAAAATAAGTATGAAGATGGACACAATCAATCATAGAATTGCAACGTAAAAAAAATTGTACATCAAGATGAAATTTTTTATGTGCAAGAATCACTACTAAAACATTTATATAGTGGACTGTTAAATGGTTTTGTGTACTTGTGTAAAATTGGTTAAATCACTCCCCAATAGTGAAATATTTCTTGAGCAATAGAAACTGAGCACAACCACGAGTCTATGACCATACATTTGTGAAATAATCATTTGCATCTAATCTAAATTAGTTTCTACCCACTGCTATGTATACTATTATAAACGATATAAATATAACTAGCAATTTCCCCAAGTATGTGAAATAATACGCTGAATAAGTGAAATGAAATACGATTCCACTCTTGGTAACAAAATTGGAAGGTGAAATAATACACCAAATAGGTGAAATAAAATAGGATTCCACACTTGGTAGCAAATATAGTATGTCGAGATGTTGATGCATATGCTTTGTTGAATCAACCAGCTATATAACATGGATTTTAGATGGCACATCGACATGTAGCAATCACATATTAGCATCAATAGTAACCATGCATGCAAATTTTGGAAACACTTACATGTAGTAAACTTCAAAGACCTAAATTTTTACCAACATTGACTAGAGTATCACACTTTTTTCTTGTAGAACTAATACCACATGAACTCCTAAGTTAGATAAGGGTCATCCATATGTTACTGAAACCATCAAGAGAATTCTCCCACATAGTGCCATTTTTTGTGGGAAACATGCAGGTAATGTGAGACAAGTCCCCCACATCCTCTGGGACATCCTCTTCTATTGTACAAGAAAAAATATGGATGTGTCCGTAAGAGTGGGATGGGTTCCCATGCAACATTGGTTAAAAAAGAAGTTACTACAAGAGAAGATAATGCACATGAGAATTCATTTTTATTTTGATTGAACTTTTTACAAGATCTAATGGTCAATTTATTTATTTTTAAGATATGAAGAGATTACATGGAAAACATACAATCCATAAATAATGCAATTTGTTACATTGCTAGTGAGAGACAATTTTGATGCATCATTTCACAAGGGTAAGGGCTAACTACAAATCAAATTCCTTTGTTACGATGATGCAACATGTTCCATAACACAAAAGGTTTGGACAAAAGAGGAGTTACTAGAAGAGAATATATTGCACAAGAAAATTCATTTTTATTTTGATTGAACCATTTACAAGATCTAATGGTCAATTTAGTTCTTTTTAAGATATGAATAGATTACTTGGAAAACATACAATCCAATCAATAACATAATTTGTTACATTGCTAGTGGGAGACAATTTTGATGCATCATTTGACAAGGGTAATGACTAACTACAAATCAAATGCCTTTGTTAGGCTGATGCAACATGTTACACAACAAAAATGGTTTAGAAAAAAGAGAAGTTACAATAAGAGAAGATAGTGCACATGAGAATTCCTTTTTATTTTGATTTAACTTTTTACAAGATCTGATGGTCAGCTTTGTTATTTTTAAGCTTTGAAGAGATTACATGGAAAACATGCAATCCAATAAATAACACAATTTGTTCCATTGCTAGTGAGATACAATCTTGATGCATCATTTCACAAGGGTAAGGACTAACTACAAATAAAATGGTTTTTTTAGGATGATGCAACATGTTACACAACACAAATGTTTTGGACAAAAAAAAGTTACTAGAAGAGAAAATAATGCACATGAAAATTTATTTTTTATTTTGATTGAACTTTTTACAAAATCTAATGGTCAATTTAGTTCTTTTTAAGCTATGAAAAGATTACATTGAAAAAATACAATCCAATAAATAACACAGTTTGTTACATTGGTAGTGAGACGCAATATTGATACATCATTTCAGAAGGGTAAGGACTAACTACAAATCAAATGTATTCATTTGGATGATGCAATATGTTACACAACACATAAAATACATGAGTATTTTGATAAATATGAATGGGGGATATTCAATATAATCTCTTGACAATTTTTTTGATAAAGATGGATATTAAAACTTCCTCAGCCAACAAAAAATATCATACCTAAAATCTAGTTAAAAGCATTGTCAATAGATTGTATAATCACATAAGTCTAAATTTACATAATTAAATGAAAGAATAATACCTCATATATTCAAAATTAACTTTGATCAATATTGCCAATTTTATTTCTTCTTCATTGCACTTTTATGTAATGTAATTCAAACATGTACATAGTATTACTAATATCAAGGAAAGTGGAATGAATTTTTTTACATAACAATAAATTAGATATACAATTTCCTTCAACACCAAAAAAAGGTATGCTAAAACTTTGAATACATATAATGTATGAATACAATAAAAAAATGAATGAAAAAACGAATTATTTGAATGAATGAAATATAAGGATATTCTATGCTTTGTTGATAATTTGCAATTTGGATCTAGTGTAAATTTAGATCTGAGATCTGTTTGTTTGTATTTATTAGATATAGGCATATGAGCATAGTGCTTAGTTAAATACTAATCTTTTTATTAATTAAGAAGTCATGTAAGGGAGAGCACCTTTATGGATTTTTTTAGTTTTTCAAGTTGTTATTATTATTATTAATGAATTAGTAGGTGAGGAGATATTCACAAAGTATATACAAAAAAATTGAAATAATTCTAAAAAAATTATCCACTCATTTACATACAATTTCCACATTTTTATGTTCAAATTCTTTTGGAATTTATCATTCAACCAAATTCATAAATAATTATTAATCATAAATTCATCATTAAAATAACTAAAAAAATAATCTTGTAAATGATATTTATATAAAAATAAGATAAAATATAGAAAAACTTCGAAAGTAACAACCTCAAATACAATCCCAATCATAAATCTCAACATAGTAATCAAGATCCATAGTCAATCAAACCAAAAAAGTAACAACCTCAAACACAATGCTAGTCATAAATGTCAACATCATAATCAAGATCCATACTCAGTCAAACATACAAAAGAAAAATAGGATTTCTCCAAAAGCGTTTTGAAAAAAAAATAGTTCTAAAATATGGTAAATACCTTTTGGTTTTACTTGAATGAACTCTTGAACAAAAAAATTAAAACATGCATTTTCACAAATCTACTTCCTTTATATATGATTTAAACAACATTCTTTTTTTACCAAAACTGAAAATGCATTTCCGGCAATCTAAATTCTTTGCATATAATTTAAGTAGTGTTGTTTGTTTAACAAAAATGAAAGATAATTTTCCAAAAAACATTTGTTTCTCATGATCTACATTTATAGATTGTGGTGTCATTGTGAGGAGGTGGCTAAGGGAAATTGCCACTACTTTGGTACAATTTTGGTTAGAAAGCAAGCAACAAAAGTGACCACTTGTATACCTACTGTTTTCAGTAGTTGGAGATCAATTGGGATGCTTCTGTTATCTCCCTTACTCTAGTGAGCCCAAATATAGCAACATTTGTCACTGAATCATCTCACTATTGAAACTTCTCATGATTTAAACCTGTGTTAATTCAGAATGGGACTCATGGATACAATACACATCCCATAAATAGTATTATCATCAATTTGTAGGATAAGGCAATGAATGTGATAAGGACCCAGAAAATTCATTTAGTGATACTTCTTTTGGGATGCATAAAGGCCTTATCATCATCTGATAATTATTCAATTTCCACCCATTAACCCTTCAATGTTAAAAAATTGTATTTCTTCTAAATCTGGGTCATGAATTTCAAGAGCTCTGTATGTTGTTAGGAATATTGCACCTCCTATAGACAAGAGTTGTTCCTCCAGTCTGAATGGTTCAAATCTAGGACAAATGAGTAACACAGAATGACACACTCTCCCTAGATCTGTTTGAACACCTGAATGGACTTCCATGTTTCTTCTATGAACATATCTCTTCACTCTCCTTGAAGCTTTTTCCACTATTTACTTGGAAATATAGAAGACACCAATATAAAATGATAGCACACAAGATATCAAAACTAGATCTATTTTTGTGACCAAGGAGTCAAGCAATACATACATATGATACAACATATATGGGAAAGAGAAAATGTCGAATTATTTATTAACAATGATTAGAAACACTACAACCTTCATGCCTTGGTGTTGAGAGTTTCTTCCAATGGATCCTTTCCTCCTAAAGCTCAAGAATTATTTTGACAAAGTTTTGGTATGCAACACAATTCTTCATCCTCTCTCCCATGGGGGATGAGCTAGTATTTAAAGGCATGGGAGGATAGGTATGGTTGAGGAACTCATGTGTGAGGTGGAGAAAAGATCCAAAAATGAAGGATATTGTGCTCCAGTTGGTCCTAAACCATTGGGATGAGGCTCCACAGAGGTAAGCTTCGAGAATCCTCTCAAAGGTTCTCTTTTTTCCTTGAAAACTCGAGCATCACTCCTCCAATGAAGAAAATAGGTGGTGTTAAGGGGGTAACACATCTTGCAGTAAGTATAGAGGTGGTGGCACCGCACTTTTCTCATTTATCAGGAGCATTGCTGACTTATTTAACACTTTTTGTTAATGGGGAAAGAGCGTTACTGCTCAAAACAAGGAAAAACTACAAGGGGATAATTTATTCGTGTCATTTCTCTAGGAAAAACTTTGAGGGATTGGAGAAGAAAAGTAAATATTTATCTCATAACATGATGGTGACGATATTTCAATGTAATATAGATTCCCCCCAAAGTATGATGGCTATATGGAAATGATAGGCATAATACTTTGAAAGAACAAGGTATAGTATTGAGGAAAAGGTCCAATGGTAGGAAGTTCTCAAGCATCACAAAATTTCTGCAACACATTTTGATACATGTCCCAACTGACTCACAACATGGATGCCGACCATTACAATGCAGATCCATGTGAGATTAAAAAAAATTCGTGGCCAAAAAAATACAGCGTAGATCCATGCGAAGAAGAACGGAATTTGGAAATAGATACCAAAGATACGATGTAGATCTATGTCATACAGATGCAAATCTGAGCACATTCACAAACATAAAAATGTGGATCCATGCTGGGACTTCATACAATATACTCCATCGCAACCTGGGGAGAAAGCTATGATTTATTTCAACAGATACCTATGGTATTCGTATTTTCTTCCACAAAGTACGATTCTATCCATGTGATTACAATTATTCGGAGTCAAACCTGGTAGAAACCAATCGATTATTGGTTAATTATGTGAACCATTAACAAGTTGGAGGGAGATCTCCATTGATGTCAATGATTCCCAATGTACCCTAGTACAATATCCTGATCGTGAATAGATGATTTCATGTCAAACACCTAGTTGAATCTATCGATCAAAGGTCAATGATGTGAACCTATGTCGAGAGCGAGAGAATTTTCCATTAAGGCATACAGAGCTCAAGGTACTAATCTTGTTTCTAAGACTAATTCCTGGATGATGTGCTGATGTCAACAAGAATAGTCTCTTCAAAGGAGGGCCATGATGAATCCCACATCATCGACATGAAACTAAGAACAAAGTTTTGGAATTTTGTAGATGATGTAACCATAGTACTGACTCAAAAGTAACTGACATAAAATATTATTTAACTACGGGTGTAAAATATCAAGACAATTTTCCTTTTGAACATAAGGCGGCATGACCAAAGACTTGGTAGCATTGATTTGACGAGGAGGAACACAATATTACAATGGTCAATGCATTCTTTGAAAGACTCAAATGAGTGACATGACTCATAAAAATGGAGCAACTCGGAGACAAGTTGAATACCCAATTGACTGAATGAAATGCAGGCAAGTGCCATGTTCAAAGGTGACTAACAACTGCCATTATTGAAAATGAAATGGATTTCCATTTCCCTTAATTTCCCCATCATGATTGATGAGTGCCTCTTCTAATTTTTATGAGTTCAAAGAGGCTAACAAACACTCATTGTAACTTATCTGGAGATAAGTCGATTCTCATATATTTCACAAACCTAAGAAAGGAGGGTTTCATTCCCAAAATAGGGTCTCTCAGTGTTTAATTTAAAAATTCCAATGAAATTTAACTTCGTATAGTTCATGTTTAGAGAGTCAAAATGAAAATGGAAGAAGACTCGAAAAATTTCTTTTTTTGTATGATTTAGTCCTTAGGACCTGTAAAAGTATAAAATAATACCCAAGATAACTCTTCTTGTCATGATTGGCTGGAGTATACAATTTTTGTAATTAGTGGCCCCTGGTCTGAAAAAGGTGGAAAATATTACGAGAAAAATGACCCTTCAGGTCCTTTTAGGAGCATGAAGAAGACAAGTTCACTCAGTAATCTTTTCACATTTTAAGAGTTTGAAAAGAGCTTAAAGAGGACTATATTAGGGTTCTTTTTTCACAATCCAATTTTGATGAGTTTCAAAAATAGTAAAAGTATACTCAATACTTATTCACTAAGTTTTTAACAAGCACAACGAAGGTATAAAGGAACTAAAGACCTTTTTCATGTTTGAATCTAGAGCAGGAAAAAGTGATAAAGTAAGCTCAACCCATTTTTTATGTTTTAACTAGAGCAAAAAAAGTGAAAAGTAAGCTCAAAACCATCTTATTGTTTTTAACGAGGTCGAAGATCGATTGAAAGAATGCTCAAGGTATCTGCTTCATTTTTTAATGATCTCATAATAGAGAATGAACTATGTTCAGAATATGGTTTAATTTTTATGCAAGCTTGAAACCAAAAGGTAAAATTTCCTTAAAGGTTCGTTTCATGGTTTAACGAGCTCAAAACGTAAAAAAGTCTGCTCAAAATGAATCCCATTGATGAGCGTTTTCCCAACATGATGTCCAGTGGTTAGTAATTTCCCCTAGTATAATTCTCAAGTAACTTAACATAAATATAGAGACATAGGGTCCCTACCCCCAAGCTTCATTTCATCTTCCTTACTAGAAGATGAAATGAAGGTTCAAATATTGAGTCTTGACACATAGGAAGAATCTGTTTCATTTTTTAATGAGCTTGACACAAAAAAGGGAACTCTGCTCAAGGTCGGTTTTATTTTTTAGTGAGCTTGAAACCAATAATAAACACTCCTCAAGTTAACTTGTTTCATTTTTTCACAAGCTTGAAACAAAAAATAACTATCCTTGAGGAGACATGTTTCATTTTTATGCAAGCTTGAAACAGAAAATAACTATGCTTAAGGAAATCCATTTCATTTTTTAATGAGCTTGATGCAGAATGTGAACTTTGCTCATAGGCATCTATTTCATTTTTTAACGAGCTTGACACAGACAAAAAGAACTATGCTCATGGACATTTGTTTCATTTTTTAACAAGCTTGACACAGAGAAAAGAAACTATGCTCGGAAGGTTGTTTCATTTTTTAATGAGCTTGACACAGAAAAAGAACTATGCTCGCAGACCTCTGTTTTATTTTTTAACGAGCTTGACATAGAAAAAAGGAAATATGCTTGGAAGGCTATTTCATTTTTCAACGAGCTTGACATAGAAAAAGAAGTATGCGCAGTGACATCTGATTCATTTTTTAATGAGCTTGACACAGAGAAAAGGAACTATGCTCATAATATCTATTTCATCTTTTAACGAGCTTGACACAGAAAAAGAACTATGCTCATAGAGTTTCTCTTACCCAACATGATATCCATAGGTTGGTAGGTTTCCCCCTTTACATAAAAAGCTATTGTCTTAACTCCATTATGATGTCCACAGGCCGGAGCCATGCCCCCCATTTTAACTATGATAGGAATAACCTAACTAGAAGGGGAAGGAACCACAAGAACATGCAGAACATTTAGGGCACCCTCTTGAATAGGAGTAATGCGATTGTCAGGTGTAACAAAGAAAAGATGATCAATGGTCACAATATTCCCATCATGGGGAAAATGCATCAATCTAAAAAGTGTGGACACTACAGCCTTCATGGCTTAAACATAATCACGTCCAAGGAGCATATTGAAATCTAAAGGACCTTGGACCACCATAACATCAATACAAGAAGTTTTCCCTCCTAATATAATAGGTAAATAAGGAAGGATACCTAAAGGTGTAGTGGTCCTACGCTTAAAATCCAGTATCTAATCAGTGGATCACACAAGATGAGGAGAACCCAAATCTTGCCAACAAGTTGAGGATAGAGTGCTAATAGAAGCCCCTTTATCAAAAATAGTGCAAATCATCCACCTAGGAGTAACTTCTAAAACTATCTGGAAAGGAACACTCAAATCAAGATGAGATTCTATTAGGTTACTCCAGTCAAAGGGAATAACCTCAATACTTATATAGGATTCTATCGAAACAGAAAAAAATTCCTCTTTTCAAGAAAAATCAGAGTGAAGCATAAAGAATTCAATAGGTTGGAGTTCATTCTCTACTGGGAGAGAATAACAAGATGAATATTTGGTCAAAGCGACTAATTTAGTCTTAACACTCTCATATGAAAGAGTGGGATCGGGTGGAGATGACATTGACTCGACCACTTTAAACTCACTCTTCAAAAGAAGAATGGGATCAACCAAGGATGGAACAAGATCGACCACTTCAAATTCACTCTTTAAAGGAAGAGTGGGATTGATTGAGGTTAGAACTGGATCAACCACTTTATTAACCAATGGGATTTCAAGTGACAACTTACAATAACCGGTTCGAAGCCATTGACGAGGAACATTAATATATTCCAACCACTTAGAAGCTTCATCCATGAAAGGAAAAAGTTAAGTAAAGTGCATGTCCCTACATATAAAGCAGGTATTTTTTAATTTAACCTTCTGACTCTTAACCCCAAAGTCAATGGTTGAGAGGGGATGATTAGTATGATGACCAGAGGTTGATGTCATTGGTTTTCAAGAATCCATATACCATTCTTTTAAAACTAGGGCTAGACCATGACAATATTTGAGAATGTGAACACCCTTGCAAAGCCTATAAGGGAATTTGGACTTACACGGTATTTGGGTGTGCATATCAACACTCTCGACACTTGGAGGAGTAATTGGTTGAGACTTGTTTTTTTGTTTGTTTTTCTTCTTTTTAATCTTCCTTTCATTCTTCTTCTTATTCACATCACTACTAGTACTACAAATTTAAATAGGAAAAGAGGGTGAAATGAGAGAAGACACATCTGGTGGAGAAGGAGAGGGATCAACATGAGGGTTATGCTCTCACGATGAAGGATTAGGATATGAAAAAAGTTGTGTACATGGTATAACTGGACTAGAGAATAACAAAATAGGTAATCCAATAGTCAATTGAAGAAGGCATAACGTAACCATGAGAGGAGGACCAACATCCCTATATGAAGGGAAAAAAAAGATGTGCTTGGTAAAGGAGTCTCTTGCTTGGTAGTCCTAGAAATCAAAGCCATAATGATGTAACGAAACTATCTCTCTCTTCTAAAAAATCCTAACAGTACAGACAACAAACTCTACTCAAACTAAGGCGGTAATAAAAATATGTGAGAGGAATGGAACCTCATAGGATTATCAAGGCTTAGGAATAATGTGATGCCAAGAAAACCAAAAGGTTAACTCATTTGGTCTCAATATTCCTAAAGGTGTCTCTCAATATATGCAAGGTATGTGGGAGATCCACTTCATAGTAGTGTTGTCTAATGCAGAAGCATTCAAAAGGGGCCTTTCGATATACAACTGGGTACATGAAGTATCTTTAAATATACCTCAAGGTTATTTGAAAGGCCCTTCGAGAGGTGAAATATTCCTCACAACAAATCTCGCACCTCTGCTAGGGACAAGAGCTGTTCCTCTAGTTTTAATGGTTCAGATATAGAACAAGTGAGTAACCCGGAATGCCAGAATCTCCCTAGATGTGTTTGAACACTTGAATGGAATTACATGCTTCTTCTATTAATGGATTTCTTCACTATACTTGAATATTTTTCCTCTGTTTATCTGCAAAGATAGAAAGCAACAATAGAAAATGATAGCACACAAGATATAAAAACTAGATCTATGCTTGTGACTAAGGAGTCAAGCATACAGACATATGATACAACATATATGGGAAAGAGAAAACATTATTTATGAATAATGATTGGAAATACTACAACCTTCATTCCTTGTTGTTGAGAGTTCCTTCCAATGGATCCTTGCCTCTAATATTACCCTGCCTCCAAAAGCTCAAGAATTATTTTGACAAAGTTTGGGTATGCAACACAATTCTTCCTCCTCTCTCTCATGTGGGATGAGCGAGTGTTTAAAAGCATGGGAGGATAGGCATGGTTGAGGTGGAGAAAAAATCCAAAAATGAAGGATCTTGAGCTCCAGTTGGTCCTAAACCATAGGGATGAGGCTCCATGGATGTAAGCTTCGAGAAGCCTCTCAAAGCTTCTCTTTTTTCCTTGAAAACGGAAGCACCATTCCTCCAATGAAGAAAACATGCCGTGCTAAGGGGGAAACGCTTCTTGTAGTAAGTATAGAGGTGGTGGCACCTCTCTTTTCTCATGTATCAGGAGTTTTTATGACTTAGGTAATGCTTTTTTTCAATGGGGAAAGAGATTTACTGCTCAAAACAAGGAAAACTGCAAGGGGATAATTTCTTCCTATCATTTCTCTAGGGAAAACTTTGAAGGACTCGAGCAAAAAAGGGAATACCTATATCATAATATGATGTTGACATGATTCTAGTGTAGCACTCTACCTAGAGCTCAGGAAATAATTCAAATCCCTCTTCTCTTACCCTGTTCTCAATTTCTTTGACTTCTTTCTTTGTTGACGTCTGTAAAGAACCTTCAATGATAGGATTCGATGGCTAGGATTGATTTTATTTTAAACCTATTATTCAAACATTTTGTATTAGGATCTAAGGTGACCATGGATTTTTGAGGTGTCCCTAAGCATCCATCGGCTTCTTTCCCCCTGCCCCCACCTCTTTTTTGCTCTCCTTCCCCCTAAAACAAATATATTCCAGACCAGGAGCTGGAGTCCACTGAGTAAAGCATTGCCAAAAATACCCCATGCAACAGACCCATACAATCATTGCATCTTCTCAAGAGAATATTAAACATGTAGGTTGGAAGTTATGGAATCAAATACCCATACCACTGATGCAAACCACGTCCTTCATTGAATGCCCATAAGAGGTCCTGTCACCACCATTATGAATCCGGTATGCCAATGAATGTTTTTGGTGGGAGTCAAGCCATGATGGCTTAAGGCCTATTCACACCCTGTCTTCATGTAATATCCCAAATTTTGGAACTAACACTTATGCGCATGAGCCCCATTGATTATGATGTAGCTTTGATGTTTTATTTTTATATAACAAGTCAAAGACCTGACTGCATATGAACAAAATGAGTTTTTGATATATTGAGCATAAGACAATTGCATATAATATATATATGTTTGCTTGTGTTGGGCGTGGACCCTGAAGCACATGATTGATGAGATTTTTTGTAATAAGCGAGGAGCTCTGGAGCACATGAATTTTGAGACATTTGTGTTGAGCATGAAGCTACGAAACACATGAAAAGATAAATTAGAAATGTTGGGAATAAGCCTTGGAGCCTTCCAAGTTGATTTTGAGCTTAATCTCTGGAACATTGGGTCCTTGGCCATTGTATCCCTAGGTGTATCTTACAAATACATCCTAGCATTAGTGTTGAACAAATAGCTCTGGAATTGCACTAGGTTTGTAACCCCCTGTTTTTAGCATTGAGTATGGGCTCTAGATGAGTGCTAGGGGTTACTAAAAATAATTAATTATGTTGAGTGAAAACTACTCGAGAGAAATATTGATCTCATATCACTCATTTATAAGTGATTAAATGAAATTTCAAATTTCTTTATATCATCAATTGCTTAAGAACTACCATGTTATACGAGGGAATCCAACATACAAGGATGTTTAGATTTTCCTAGCCCAGTATACCTAACCACCTATGTGATGGCCTTAATGAAGAAAGTTTCATATGTTAGGGATCATAATATATGATACCTAAAGACAAATGTTAAAAAATAATATATATATATATATATATATATTTTATACATGTTATGTATAAAGAGTAAGCATAGTAATAATATTAATAATGTAAGAAAGAAGGAAAGGCTCCATCTATTATTAGTATTATTAAAAGAAAATTGAATATTTTAATACCTGCTAAAGTCCAATAAGAACTATTTAAAAGTTCCTAATTTACTTATTAAAAGTACCTAAATTAAATAAAAGGGTTAAATCAAGAAATCAAATGATTCTTGATTTAACTTCCCCTTTGACTAAAAAGTGTGTCTATAAAGTCCCAAGCCAAAGAGAGGCTTGGGGAACTCTTCCATCTTTTGGAATCATTATTCTTCCTAATTATTCTGAAGAGAGTTCTTGGAGAAAAGTTTCCTAAGAGGAAAAAGGAGAACTGATTTAGATCCTTACCTTAGGAGATCTAAGCTACTTGCACATTGGAACCGGCTCGAGGGGGGTTCCGGATTAAAACTAGGATCGGTTTCGGGTCATGGTTTGGTGGAATGTGGTAGTTCCCAACTGATTCGGTCATCTATATAGAGGTCAAATCTATCTATGAATTGTTAATGTTGGGTAATTGAGTGTGAAAATTTTAGCCATTGGAATAGCTTCACTTTGCACATAAGAGATTCTTGAATTCTCTGTTCCATTGTCTAGTATAATTCCTATTAGAATAGTTAAGAATTTATACTATATTTCTAACCCTATGTCTGCAATTGTATCTTGTTAGAATAGTAATGGTTTATGGTATATTTCTAACCCTATGTTTGCAAAATTAGTTCCTATTTAAGAATTAATTGGGGCTTATTTTTTTCCAACTTAATTCTGGATTTTATTTCGTAGCTTATACTTGGTATCCTAAAACCTAGAGATCACTCAAACAATGTCTATATGTTTATTTTACCTATAGATTCTACTAGGAGATTTCATTTTCCAACGGACCTTTAATTAGGAGAAAACAAACTAAATAAAGATAATCTAAGAAACAAATAATTTCCATTAATTAAGTATAAATAGAATTATAATCAAATAACAAATTAAAATTCCAAACAATCAAGGCATTGAGACCTCTAATAGGTCTCAATATTTATTCTAATTAAACAAAACTATAAACACAGTATTCTATACTTAAGAATAATCATTAAACCAAAATAACAAGCTAGATTAAAAGCATCGAAAACCTGTCAGGTTCTGTATGTATTTATTAGAGCCAACTCATAAATAAAATCATTCCTCATACACTAAATAAATTCATAAATCAAATCTACATTCCAAATATCGAGACCATCTAATGGTCTGAAGATATAAACAATAATCCACATAAATCCATCTCATGTATGATAAACCAAACTCTATAAATAAATTACAAACTACAAATACAAGAATTGTATGTCGTAACAAAAGTGCCAACATAATAAATAAACCATAATGCTATGTACATCCCTCTTATAGAAACATAGCATAAATACACAGAGCTCGCAGGATCAATTCATGTCAACGTTAAATGTCCAAATCAACCCTTATAGTAATAATCTTTAATAATAATAAGAACCCAGGATCAATTCCTATTGAGTCCATTTTCATTTACAGGACCTCTTATCGAATCTTGTAGGATTCATTATTATCCTACTAAATGATGTAGCGTTTAAACTACCAAACAAACCACGCTATATAAATACACATGTTGTAAAATAAATTCGTCTAGTCTATACACAAAGGGAAAAGGCCGAATTAATTTATACATTGTAACCATTTTCGTGTCTCTCGGCCCTTCTACATAACAAAGCTTTAAACATTAATACAACTAACCAAAAACCATATCAACTCAATACGAATAGAAGCGACACCCATAATCACGTCCATCACAGTAAAATACATAGCATAACCCTAAACATAAAGACGATAATTCATTTATCTAACATACAGTCGCAAATCTAATGGCAGTAATGCCAATGCCACTTACATAATGGATTTCAAATCCCAAACAACATTGTCAACAATTCCATATAAGAACTTAAACAAGAATTCCAAATTTCACATGAAATAAAATAATGCCAAGAGTAAGAATCATATCCACGAAATCGAGTAGTATGCAAATACTATGTATAAGAACCAATAAACGCACACATAGTTTAAATAGTGTATATTTTCCTTCTTAAAATGAAATTAGAATTTACACAGTCACATAACATCGACCTTGCACCATTGCAAAAATGGTGTTGTCAATGTATCCAAATATAAACATAAATTACAATTCGCAAATCCTCGTAATGTTCACCAAGGAAACATTCTCTACACAGAGTCTATAAATCAAAACCTAAATACATTTAAATTTCCCACCCGAAGGCACTAAACCCCAACAAGAAAACCCCAAGTCTTAATGCATCTCTGATGCTATACTCATTAATATTATAGATAACCGCTTTCATTTCCATAGCCATTAAAACTAGAAAAGCATTCAAACCACGATGAGTTCTATTAACTCTGTCACAAAAAACCACGTGAGAGAAGCAACAGGTTAAGAAACTGTTACAGTAGGGATTACCCAAATGGGTATGGTGTTGACCTCATGGTGACCCACCTCCCATGATTTATTCATACCTTGTATCCTGCAACACAAGATAGAATCCACGATGAGGAGTACGCATTGAAACCAAACTGAACAAAGAAACAACGCTAGTAAACTAGAGACGGATATGCACATGCCATAACGACCAAACCTTCAAAGTTCCACACCACCACATAGCACAGAGGTAGAGCTCACACAACCATGTTACAAATGAGCAGACCAATGCAATATCCCAAGCCCTAAGCTTGAACGCCATGTTTTTCAAAGTGAATTTATGTTGGCACCCTGGCCTCCATTAACATATTTCCAAACCCATGTCGTATAGTTCATGCCACCCTTTAAACCATGTTCAAAACAATGTGCATTACATAAACCCAAAATGTGTATCGAATATATAGGACTTATCCATAGTCCATGGAATATGAAATTTTCCATGGAAAGGCTATTATAAGGTTTAAATTATTACACTATGACCATGTCAAGACATAAACCAAGTATTCCAAGTGTTAATTACCATATAAAATGTGAACCATGTAAATAATATATGCAGTGGTGATTTCAAGCATGTCACCAAGTCTGTAAAAACAATAATTGTAACCTGTACAACATAGGATAGTGAAATACCCAAGATTTTGTAAATATCAACTAACAACAATTTTAGTAACTACTAGGATAGTACTGTAAGTCCCTCAATGCCCAAGCTGAGCGTGCGTTAGTGATGACCACACAGTATGTCTTGTTCAGCTTCTCTAAGCAATTTCCATTTTCAAGTGCACCTGTACGTTACTAGGAAATAAATACATTAGTTAGAAATAACTAAGTAAGCCCCGAAGTGAGAAGTATGAAACAATTACCCCTCAGTTTTTTACAAGGGAAACAAGGCCCTCCACTCCACCAATTTTTCAATAACATGTTAAGTCAGAATTTTTTATATGACAGTAATCAAACTTTATAACCAATGAGTATGTAACATACATGTAAATGCATAACCATAGATCAATATAGTAATCAACATCACAACAACATAAGTATTACAGTAATAACCACATCTCAAAATATGAAAGAAGGGCGTAAGAACAACTTACGACATTTAGCACATAAAACAAAGTACGACACATTCTGCAGAGTTAAATAATGTCTAGCTCGGGAAGGAAATGACTAGCCTAATAATTTTTTTAATTTTTTTAATTTTGGGGACATTACACTTCATGAGGATAAATTCCACCTCCAACACCCTATCTCATGCACACATGATGCTCATTTTTTCTATCTAAGGATTACATGTTTCTTATCATTATATAACACACATTAATTTCTAATGTCCCATGAACTACATATATGTTCATTGGTAAAATTCAAGAAAGTGGACTAATCTCATCGAAGACTACTCGTGGAGATAACACATGTTTATGGCCCATTTTGGAGACTAATGTTATCAAAAACACACATCAATTCTTAGGATTGTTGATTATTGCTGGTCTACTTTATTGACCATCAATGCTTGACTATATTATCATTGCATAAACCTTTTACAATTTCTTACCATCTCAAAGAAAAAAAACTAAGGTAGCATACAACAAACCCTTCAAAACATTAACAATTTCTTACCATCTCAAAGGAATGTTTTTTTAAGGTAGCATACAACAAAACCTTGAAATCATTAAATGGAATCATCCTTTGGACAAGGCTTCATATGAATCCATATCCATATGTAACAGGATTTATGTTTAATAGAAGCATAACACAAAATTCATATGAACGATTTCATGACTGAGAATGACGAAACTATGTAGCAGATAATGATTTTATCATTGAGAGTGATGAATCATTGTAACATACTTCCTGATAGAGCAATCACAATGCATGTCATTGAAGGGTGGCTACTATTTCATGCATTTTAATTTCAAGCTGTTTGCAAATTTCCAAGGTAAATTTTGTTTTTGGGGATCATTATTTTTTCCATATTTGAATGAGGTTTTTCTTCTAATACATGATAAACTGAAGACCAAATTCAAGATGTTTTTTTCCAAAAACACTAATTTTATTTTAATTTTCCAAAATCAAGCTATTGGCATATCATTGGTCATTCATTTCTCATTAAATAATAAATAAATAAAGAAAAACCACTAATATAATCCCTTTCTTCATTATGTTCTTTCCTTTGTGTTTAGTGAGAAATTTATAATAGTGACCAAACCCTACGATGTCTAAATACATATAATTTAATAACCCATGCAAGATGAAAATATTCTTGACCCAACTACATACAACTCCAACTTAAGCCTCCTCCAGATAACCGTTTTTCCAGAGTCTATCCTCCAACTTTCACCTAACCTTCACGTGACAAGCAAGCTACGTTAGCATTGAATTTAGGTACCCAACGAGTAATTTTAATCGTGTTTATTTATGACGGGTAAATGAATGAGATGGACGTGGATTTGACGGGTTTAAATTCTTCGTGCATGTAGATTTTGATAGGTAAATTCCAAGCAAACTTGTCAAATAGATAATGAGGAAAAGGTCTTTCCATTTTACCTATTTCCACAACTAAATAAAAAATATAAAACCGAGGCTTTTCTTTTGCATCCAGTGTTGTTTTCCTTTAGTTGTTTAGAACATCAAATTTACTGACCAAGAGCTCGATTACTAGCTCACCATAATCAGGCTCATTAAAACAAATACGTTGCTACCTAGCCCCAAAAATAGTGTAAACATACAATACAATTTGCAAAACGATGTGGATAGAATGACAATATCACACACAATAGAATTTCATTAAACACCTTGTGTAGTGTAGGTTTGAACCCATCATCAGTTCGACACATATCTATACCTTTTCGTAGGCCGGATGTAAAGAACATTTCCTTCTTTTGACCATGTTTTCATGATAAGGGAAATTCTTGTATGTGCATGACATGAATCATGATAAATACATATCTTCCTTGTTGTAGATGTAATTCAACAACTATAATTTCTATTTTTATAATTATTTATTTAGAATTTGGAACAAGGTCAAGGAAATCAATATATTGTAAAAGTAACTCAACAACTATAATTTATATTTTTATAATTATTTATTTAGAATTTGGAACGAGGTCAAGGAAATCAATATAGACAATACACTTTTTTCATCTTCCCCTGGAACAAGAAACAAATGTTTGAAAGCATCATTATCTATGCAGAATTCCTCACAAAAGGTGAGGAAAAATACAACAAGATGTTCTTATAAATAGACTACACTTTTCTTATCCTCCCCTCGAACAAGAAACAAATGTTTAAAATCATGATATATCTATGCATAATTCTCTACACAAGGTGAGGAAAAATAAAATAAGATCTTCTTGTATATAGACAATAAACTTTTCTCATCATCCCTTTAAACAAGAAAAAATGTTTCAAACCATAACCATTCTCTAGACAAGATGAGAAAAAATACAGCAAAATGTTCTTGTATATAGACAATACATTTTTTTCATCCACCCCTTTAAAACGAAATAAATGTTTCAAATCATAATCATCTATGTAGAATTATCCACATAAGGTGAGGAACAAAAATACAGCAAGATGTTCTTGTATATTGAATATGTTCTTGTATATTGGGACTAATTTTTCAGCTCCATGAAAATAACCTACCCAGAAGCAAATTTAATGTTGGATTCTACTTCTAATCAATGACACATGATGAATCCAGGAATTGAAATGCCTTTTCCCGATGCGCTGGAAATGAAATGCCACATGTAGTTTGCAAAGTCATCTATGAAAAAATCATTAAAAATTTCCAAGGCATTTCTTCTGCAATGGATTAATATAGGATAAAATGACACCCCTGAAGGTAGCTCTCATTCCCTCAACCAAAGATAGCATGATCAGATTTTTTTGAACACAATCCAGTCATGGAAACACAATGAAAAAATCAATGATTTGAAATAATGACGTAGATAACCTGTTTTAAGGACTGAATGGAGAAAAATCCACCACTGAGTTTTGACCACCAAATCTTCTACTTGTTTTAAGGATTGAATGGAGCAAAGCCACCCATGAGTTGTGACCACCAAATCCAAAAGTGTTTGAGATACATGTCATTGACACTGTAAATGAATTGTCACAATTTTTGAAAAAAAATCTCAAAAATTAGCTCACTCATATTTAGCAAGAAAACTACACGCTTAATACTCTATCACTTAAAACTAAAAATAACATCTTACAGCTCAATCTCCATAGGCCAATTCCTAGAATAAGTTGGAATGGGTAAAAAAGTCCAAAGGGTAGTTATGGCCAACATGTTAGGGTTTAATATAAGAAGTGAGTGAGATAATTACATAGAAATCCAAAACAAGGGTTTACAACTCATGCTCTCCTATCGTCGAAACATTTCATACCTGTGTTTCCATAGCACAGAGCGGGACCAAAGAGCTCCTAAAATTCCTCTTTGTAGTGAAGAATTTTTTCATACATATAATTATGCATGGAATATAAATATGGATGTAAATAGAATTTAGTATGGAAAACATACTATCCAAAATGTTAGCAGGGAAGTATATAATAGTATAGATAGTATGCATATTAAAAATATGCATTAGAGGAAATTTCAACTCAAAATGGGCCTCCTAAAATGAACTAATAAAATAATAGTTAAAATAATAAAATAATATTTATTAATTTTGGAGGAAGAAAATAAAAAAACTACGTTTTTGTTTGTATTTTTGACATATCTCCCTGTGTTTTTACTCAAATTTCGATTGGGAGATCTTGTTGGATGCGGAATTAAATTCCGCATCCAACGAGCTCTCCCGATTGAAATTTGAGTAGAAACACAGGGAGATATGTCAAAAATACAAAAAAAAAATAGTTTTTTTTATGATACCTATCCCCAAATTTATATTAAAAAAGTGTTTAAGACCTATACGGTATTTCAAATTTAAAGCAATTTCATTGGCTAACACATGATGACATGGAATTTGAATAAAAGTTAAAAGGCCCATTCTGAGTTGAAATTTCCTCTAATGCATCTAGTTTCAAATTAGAGAAGAATTTCAGTCTAAACAAATTCAATAAGAAAAATAACTCATTTATTGAAATCTTGATTACTTGACCTGAAGCGGAAAAATGCAGCTTAATGTTACCACTATGGTTTCCTTTTTTTCAAAGGAAAAAATATCAGTCTTTGTTATTCATAGGAATCAAAAGACAACAATCACAATAACCATCTTTATGATGTTGTGAGATAATAACATATCACATAGACATAAGATGTAAACATGCAGACAACTGTCAAAAGAAAAAAGTCTGATCATAGTAGACTTTTGTCATCATCCCTGATAAATCAGGTGAGAATATGCTGAGTAAAATCGAAGATGGTCATCAAACAAACATTCCAGAGCAAAACCTACTGACAGAATGCTCTCATAAAAATACAGACTAAGTTGATCAATCAAATGTTGACAATCAAAAGCTGAAAAACATATGGCATAGCAACACTAAAAAAGAACCAATTGGCCATGATTTATGACCATTCCATCCAAAGTTTCAGAGAAATTTCCATATCCCATATCCAAATTCAGGGCCTGTTTAGAGAGACCATCTTCCAACGAGTTATGCTCACAGAATATGTGTTTGAAAATCACTGGAGGCGCCATTTGAAGCATAATTCTAATATCATTACACCAGTGCATCAGTGTAGGAACATCAAGTGCAGAGAGTCTATTTATCCAAGATATAATAACCATAGAGTCGCCATAGCTCAAATGCAAGGGAAGGTCCATCATCGAGCTCACCCTAAGGACTTACCAGAGAGCCAATAATTCTACTCTAGTGTTTGTACTGCATCCAACACCCATAGAGAAGCTGAAATAATGAGAATCATTTAGATAGATTATGAAGGCTGAGCCACCGATATTCTTCGCAGCAACCCCATCAAAAAAAGTACAAGGAAATACTTTCAAAGGTTTACACCCAATATTCTAAATTTTTTTAATTCTCTTTGGAGGTGGGTAGGTATTTAATAAACCTTCAACCCTAGATATAAGAGCAGAGATAGAAGGTTTCCTGTTTTCAAATAGACAATTGTTACGAAGAAGCCATAAACCCCAGAATATAAAGAGTGGTAGGTATCTAAAGGAGGTTGTATGTGCAAGGGAACTAAACTATTGAGCCAGAAAGGTCGAGACTGAACTAAAGGAAGGCAAGGAGAGCCCAAACTTAGCCTCGAAGTATGCTAAGATACGAACAGAGAATGGGCAACCCAAAAATAGATGGTAATTGTCTTCTTCATTCCTTTCACACATAACACATCTACTCGGGCCATGAAACCCTCTATGTTGAAGCTGGTCCCATGTTAATATCTTGCCTCTAGCCATGAGCCAACTAAAACAAAATATTTTCAGCAGAATTTTTTGTTTCCACAAGAAAGCCAGATCTGGTTCATGAAAATATGAACAACTGATAGAGAGAATACAATCATATGCTTTTTCAGCAGTTAACGGGCCCACATAATTATTTTGTGACTAGAGAAGAGAGTCACATTGATCAGTAGGATGAATTCTGCTAAATTCCAGGCCCCTGATAAAATTCTCCCAAAGAATTTCCCAATCCCCTCCCAAATAAAGCTCATCCGCCATGAACCAATAGCCCAAAGCAAAGGAGGTGTGATTCCTTGCTTGAGCAAGGGAAACAATCCCGTAGTCTTCCAAATAAGCTCTCAATTCTCTCAGCAGTATAAAAGAAGAGCCCATACCAACAACAGGATCCACACCCAGACGAATGGAAAAGCCATCACCAACATTCCAGAGAAGTCATTTTCCAATCCATGGTAAAGTAGAGAGAAAGCCTCTCCAGATTATCAAGACATTCCAAGCTTTGAATATTTTTTCCCTAAGCCAAGTATGCAGATGCATATTTTTCATGTATTTAACAGCGATGAGTTGATGCCATATGCCACTGCTGTTAAGTGCATGCCAGAAACTTTTCATTCTCAGAGAAAGACTGAAGCTGGGAAGGTGCTTAATTCCCCAGCCTCCAAGAAGAGTAGGTCGCGCCAGGATATGCCAATCCACCAGATGAATTTGTTTTTTCCTTCAAGAAGAGCCCCATAGAAAAGTAAAAATCAATTTTCTGAGCTTGTCTAAGACAAAGAAGGGGATTGAAAAAATAACCAACCAATACACAGGAATACTTGACAGAACAGATCGAATGAGTAGTAAACGACCACCCATAGACATGAGTCGGTTGGTCCAATGAGAGATTCTCTTTTCAAATTTTGATATAAGCCAATACCAGTCCTTAACAAGATAACCCGAAGGTTTGAGGAATTATCCCAAGTAAACGAATCCCTTATTAATAAAATCAGATCTGTAAGGAAGGATACCAGTAATTGTTCGGAGAAGGGCCTCATCCAGACCATTATGAATAAAACAAGGTTTATTCATGTTTATACTCATACGAGAGGCCTCACAAAAAGTATCCAGGATGATCTTAAAAGCCTCCCATTCTTCATATGAAGCCAGACCAAATAAGATCACATCATCTACAAAAAGTAAATGAGTGAGGAAAAATTTAGTTGAGATTTTGATCCCTTTAATTTTCCCTTTCCTTTTGGCATCTTCGATCAAGAGGCTTAGACTTTTTATAACCAGGATGAACAACAAAGGAGACAATGGGAAACCCTGCCTAATACCATGAGAGGCCTAAAAAAAAGTAGAAGGAGAACCATTCACAAGGAAAACAAAATTGGCAGAAGAGATACAACCTAAGATCCAGTTTACCCCAATAAGAGGGACCCCTATTTGAATGAGAATCAGGCGGATAAAGGTCCAATTTACCCAATTGAAAGCTTTTGACAATTCTAGTTTAAGGATGAGTGCACATCTCTTATTGGTCTTAACAGAATGTACCACTATGGTTTCATACAACGTATGATCATTGATTTCATACAACCCATGATCATTGTGGAAAATAACACATTATCTTTTCGTTGTAGATTGTGCACAACAAAATACAACTTAATCTTACACTATGATTTGATACAACCTATGATCATTGTGGAAAATCAGAAATGATCTTAGAATTTCAGGTTACTTACCAACATGCAATTTATGTTTCTTCTTCACATTTTCCACTGTGTCAATCGTAAAATCGGGCTCTATATTCTGCAAGTATCAACATGCAAATTTAATTAATTCAATTTCCATACTCAATAGAAAGTTAAAAAGAAAACAACAACACGTGGAAATAATATTGGATGATATTGGTGCATGAAATAAAACTATATTTTCAATTAGTTATTAGCATAATTTTTCCATGCAAGTAACCAATTTACAAATTGATTGATGGTGAGCTGAAGCCACTCAGTAGTGATAGCCTTTATGGTTACAATTGCTTATAGTGCATCAGCACCACCAAGAGGATTACCAATCATAGACTAGAAAAGTAAACTATACTTAATGTCAGAAACATATATGCTCCTTGCGATGGAAAGAATCAATGCACAGCAACTGCAACTTTTGAAGCTCGCTAAAATTTTAGTTAACTACACGATGCATGTATTAATAATACTAGAATGCACTTGTTGAAAATCATGGTCGAAAGAAACATGTTTTCATTCTTAATACCTAATCAATACAAATTAGAGCACATAGGTTTCATTGTTCACTTTTGTTCCATTCATTTTAATACTAGAAGTATCCTCGAAAAAGTTCCATGAGCATTTATATAGTTGACCTACATTGTTATTGAGGATATGGTAATTTATCATTAAGCTATGGGTATGATTTATTATTTATTAGTATACTTTTTAACAAAGTTTCGATAAAATGTTGAAAATAAGTAATTCTACACTACTCTTAAATTTTTTTCTAATCTTAAATGTTGTAGATGTTTAGAAAATATTATATCTCAAGGAAATGATCCCATTTCATATGGATTTATGATGGTTTTATTTTTCGATTTTATTAGATGTCATGGATATTTTTAATTATCTTTTATTTGTTTTTATTATTTTATAAGTAAAAAAGAATTTGTTTAATTAATTTTACTTTTTATATTTGGTAACATTACATAACTTCAAGTTAAGTGACAACATCTCCAGAAGACTAAGTTATAGAGCACCACACTACTCTAGATGCAATAATTAACTTTGTTTTTCTTGAAAAATAAAAATTAACTCTTGAAATACAATTGGTATACTCAATAAAAAATAATAACAACTAGAGTGCAGTAAAATTACCATAATAATCATAATTTATCTGATTATTAATTATATTATACTATATTCAACATAGTATATTGGAGGGCCCGTTATTTTCTGTCCTTTATAAATATTTTTTAAATTAAAAATGAATATAGATGAAAGGAATAATTAACTATAAACAACACTGATCTAACTATCTAACTACGTATAATTACGACGGTGCATGTGTATATAAACAACAGTGGTCTAGCTACGTACAATTACGATGGTGCATAGTATAAGTTACGTTGTTGCACATTTAACCCTTTAATCTTCAGGCTCCAAACATCCATTTTGGTATGAATAATCTTGAGGCTCTAATCATCCATTTTGGTATGAAATTTTTTTTAATGTCTTGTTTGAAAATCACAAAAATAAAGAATATATTTTCAATTTTTTTAGAAATTATGTTTAATAACTATTTTTTCAAACATTATAAAATATTTTTTCATTATAAAATTAGCATCAAAAGTTACACACTAATACAAATTTGAAAAAAACCAACTTCTTAACTAAAAGTATAAATTGAACTTCTTAAATTCTATAAAATCACCATCAAAAGTTACACACTAATACAAACTTAAAAAACATCAACTTAAGAAAAAGTATAACTTGAACTTCATAAGGAAAAGTATAACCGTGCCTTCGCATGGCCTAACTTGATTAAATGAAAAAACTTAAAATACAACGAACAACTAAAAGATCAATGCCCAAGTTGATCCTAAATGAATTGTTCCTAGCCTAAGTCCTAAGAATTTCAATACAATTGGCCTGTTTCCATAGAATTTTAAAAATGCCACCATTTCTTGCACATGATTTGGCTTCGGCTTTCCCTTTAGTGCAGAGCAGATTCCAACTCTTTAACTCTCTGATTTTGTGCATCTAGCAAACGCCCTATTCTTGTAGAATTTCATTCCGCTGGTCAAGAAAATGTTTTCTGACCTTGTGTTCCTCAAGTATATCTATGCCCTCTTCGGCTCCTTCATTAACCAGTTGCTCAAGTCTGTTAATTTTATTTTCTATTGTTGCAATTTTTCTAAGTAAATTCTGAATCCTTTCCTTGGATTGGTTCAACTCGGATTGTAAATCAATATTTTCTGTTCTATATTTCTCCACAACACTTGCATTTTGCTCCATCTCATCTTTCAAGTCAGCCAATTTCGCAATTCTTTCTGTCAGCAATTCGCGTTGTGTCAACCTTTGGCCCTAATGGCATGTTCTATCAGACTAGTCGATATTTTCCGAAGGAACATCTTTCCATTGGTTATCAAAACCGCAAGAAATGCAGACAAAACCAAAGTAAAAGAGAGGAACCGTCATCGGGGTTTTATTCTCCGAGTTAGTTAATTAACCATATTTCTGAAAACTTTTTTGTGGCGAACAAGTTAAAGAAGTTAAATACTGGGAATTATTTTTTATAAGATATGATCAATGGCATAATCCCTTAGAGGTTGTACACCCACATATACAAAAAAACAACCCAAATGGACAACATAAGTAGTAGAGCATGTAACAAATGAGTCACATACAAGGAACAATCCCTATGAGATCTAGTGATATTCAGACGGATATTTGTAAACTGTGTATAGAAGACGAGCATCTGTCTCTAACCTAGGAAAACATGAAATTGAGGAGCTTTTCCATCTATTAAGCATAAGATACTAAAGAAGCCATATAGATTTTAGATAAGAGTCCTGGTCCTAGCCTAAAACTGTAGTAATGCGCTGCATTTGCATGTATACATCATGTGAAACTTAGTCAAGAGAAAGAATATGTCATTTATATGACTCATCTATGGGGGAAATGTTAATATGAGGTGTGTGCGAAGGCCAACAATAATAAATTCAAACCAAGAATAGAAAATGATACCTTCAAACCAAGAATTCGATGTCCATCAATGCTTATGTCCAAAACGAACAGAACAGAAAGAGGGTGAGGAAGCGATGCCATGACTTCCATTAATTACCTTTAATCATTTAATTATTTCCTTGGGTTGACCTATTATTTTTGTCCTTCCAACCCATTGTTTTGTTACTAATTTCGTATACTACCTAAAATAAAATAAAATACACCCTTATTATTATGAATTTATAGCGGAAAGTTAGATCCAACAATAAGGAGCCTCACAAGTGGTTTAGCTTCATTGCATGAGTGAGACCTAAGTTTTAAGGCCTTGAAATCATTGTTCCTATGCAAAAAATTTAACACAAGAAGAGTTATAGTGTATATTGAAAAATATATAACTAAACTAGTTATAGTGTATATTAAGGTTAGTACAATAGCTAGGAGCTTGTGATATTATATAATTTGTGCTATGAATCTCGGGACCGTCCAATATTAGACATGTACTTGATATTGTATCTATAAGACATGTATATAAAGGTAAAACTAACATAGAGGAATCCAATTTCTTGAGGAGTAAATTTTTTTCTAATCTTAAATTTTGTATAAATTTTGTAGATGTCTAGAAATTTTTTATCTCAATGAAATGATCCCATTTCATATGGATCTATGATGGTTCTATTTTTCCATTTAATTAGACTGCATGGATATTTTTAATTATAATTTATTTGCTTTTATTTGTTATTTTATAACCAAAAAAGAATTTGTTTAACTACTTTTTACTTTTTATATTTGGTAACATTACATAACTTCATGTTAAATGACCCCAACAATGAGCTATAGAGCACCACACTACTCTAGATCATAGTAGCATAATTCGATTAGGAATAAGGATATAAAAACGATTGGATAGGAAAAAACACTTAACAAAAAAGCAAATACAAATAAAATTCGGAAGTAGTCTTCTTATATATAATATTTTTAATTAAATATACAAAAATAACATTATATTTTGAATTAAATATACAACGATATATAACATATATATAATATTTTGAATTAAATATACAAGGTATATATAGCATTTATATATAGTTAAACATATGATGTATTTTTAATAAAATATTAAATATCAATCATTAAATTTTAAACTTAAAAAAATATTTTGTTTGAAACATATTTTTTATAACCAAAATTACTCTTTAAAAAAACAAAAAGATAATACCCTTTATATAATATAAGAGAGAAAACTCTTAGTTATTAATACTTATTAATTATTTTAAGAAGAAAGTAAATAATATTTACCACTATTTATATTGGAATTAATTAATTAATGTTTAAATTGTGTTAGCCGTAACTTTGACTCCCAAATGAGAAAGGATGTAAGTGGTTTTGGGTACATGGTTTTGGTAACCAATAAATTTAATGTTACTATAATAAATGCATATTTATTTTCTTTGCCATATTCTTATTCATATTAAATTGAATTACTAAGTATGAAATTGAAAAGGTATTTACTTTATAGTGTTTTAATAAAAA
This sequence comes from Pseudotsuga menziesii, assembly GCA_001517045.1. Taxonomy (NCBI): domain Eukaryota; kingdom Viridiplantae; phylum Streptophyta; class Pinopsida; order Pinales; family Pinaceae; genus Pseudotsuga; species Pseudotsuga menziesii. The sequence continues at coordinate 531,171 of LPNX010498738.1, forward strand.
AATTTAATTAATTTTCAAAATTAGGTATTACACATAGATGGAATATTCAAATTTGTTCCAAATTTCCATACACAAATGGTCAATAGAACTAAATTATGTTACTATGCTATAGATGCAATAAATGACTTTGCTTTTCTTGAAAAAAAAGAAAAAATTAACTCTGGATATGTTGGTATACTCAATAAAAATAAAAATAACAATTACAATGCAGTAAAATTACCTTAGTAAACATAATTTACCTGATTATTAATTATATTATAATATAGTGAACAAAGCATATTGACACCCCATTATTTTCTTATTAGTGTTCTCTATAAATATTTTTTAAATATGAAATGAATATAGACATAAAGAGTAATTAACTATAAACAACAAGGAGTAATTAGCTATAAACAACAACAGTTAATAACTATTTTTTCAAACCATTGTAAAATTCTATAAAATAAGCATCGAAAGTTACAGACTAATACAAACTTATAAAAATCAACTTCTTAAAAGAAAAGTATAACTTGAACTTCTTTAGGAAAAGTATAACCCTGCCTTGGCAGGGCCTAATAAAATTGATTAAACGAAAAAACTTAAGATACAACGGACAACTAAAAGATCAATGCCGAAGTTGATCCTAAAGTGAATTGTTCCTAGCCTAAGTCCTAAGAATTTCAATACAATTGGCCTATGTATTACAACAAAAAACAATGCCTACGTGAACAGAATAGTTCGTAGCCTTCTGCAATGAATAATAACAATCAAGGGCCACGGAATCGAAGACGAACCATTATCATGTGGCTTTGAAATTTAAAAATGCCACCATTTCTTGCACATGATTTGGCTTCGACTTTTCCTTTCCTGCAGAGCAGATTCCAACTCTTTAACTCTCTGATTTTGTGCATCTAGCAAACGCCCATTTCTGTCCACCTCTTCTTGTAGAATCTCATTTCGCTCGCCAAGAAAATGTTTTGTTACCTCGTGTTTCTCAACTAAATCTTTGCTCTCTTCGATTCCTTCATTAACCAGTTGCTCAAGTCTGTTAATTTTATTTTCTATTGTTGCAATTTCTGTAAGTAAATTCTGAATGCTTTCCTGGGATTCATTCAACTCGGATTGTAAATCAATATTTTCTGTTCTATATTTCTCCAAAACACTGGCATTTTGCTCCATCTCATCATTCAAGTCAGCCAATTTCGCATCACATTCCTTCAACTGGGATTTTAGAGACACTACTTCAGAGCTTAGCTCTCTATTTTTCTGATCCAGTAATTCCGTTTCGTTCTGTTTGACTTTGCCCATAATGTTTCCCATCCTGTTCTTGAAGAAAGAAATGAAAAATAAAAGTTCGATCCCTTTCTTGTCTTCTTGCAAATCGGATAGAAGATAGATACAAAATAAATTCTGGATTGGGTTTCTTCTTTGACCTACTTGCGCAAATGACGCGGAGGTTACTGTCTATCCACCACGATGATCTTGCATGTGAGTTTCAAGATTTGTATGAATTATGACATTATTATTACTATTCATAAGTCACATATTCGCTTTATTCGTTTATGCGCCGACTTTTGAAAAATTCAAACTCAACATTCCATTGTACAATCTTATCTTAATTGGTTTTTGTCACTCGCTTGCCAATTTTCTTTGGTCATTGGCATCTTCTTTTCTTAAGGCGAGGCAATGAACGATAGCGTCACTGTTTCTCGACATGGTTTGTGGCGGTTTTCCTCTCACATGCAAAGGATTTTCAAAAAATGCATTTTCATGTCTCTCTCGCCTTTCATCGGTTTGTCTATTGGAGTTAGTGTCTATGTTTAGATGATGATTTTGGTTTCATAGTTATAGTTCATGACTTTTGTATGGTATCCATGGTATCCACCATACCTTCAATCGTTTATAGTACCTTGGATGTTATCTCTAAACTCAACACAGCATCAATCTCCTTTTAACATTGAATGGTCTATAGTTTCTTAGGAATAAGCACAAAGCTCAACAAACCATCAATGCCACTTCAACATTTGTTTGGAGGATTTCAACATTTGTAGTGTAAACATGAGGTTTAAGGGGGTTAATGTTAATATTCAATTTATGGTGAGAACAATTCTTATATTGCTGGCCTAGAGAAATTCTACTCGAATTTCGTTTAATGGTTGTGATGTTTTTACATACAAAAAGAGATGGTTACTAGGATATTTGTGTCCTTTAAATTATCTTTCCTTCATATTGAGTTTTGGACAGAGAAGATTTTTAGGGTTATAGATGGCAAGTTTAGTATGTTTATGAAAACATATATGGTTGGTATGAATTCTTATTGAGGGAATTAGTGTTAAAATAGATCTTACTGAGGGAATTCTAGAGGGTATTAGCTTTGTTTTGGGTGATAAGGAAATTTGGAATTTTTTTTATTACTAAAATTTACCTTTTAATTGTTCATATTACAAATATTATGGCCATCTTAAAGGGTTTATCTTCAGGAAGAACCCACGTCAAACAAATGTCACTACACACTTCCCAAAATTCCCCATGTTCTCTCCAAAATAAGTGGTCAACAACACAAGGGAAAGAGGAAATTTGGGGATATTGGCACTTCACAAGGTTCGATTCACTCCAAGGGTAATCATAATATGGGTGGTCAATTCCATGAAGCCAAACTAAAATGTGTGTGTTGATAGGGTTATCCCACTCTTTCTCTCTTTAAATTGTTGTGATGGTTTTATGTAGAAAATGAAACTGTTACTTGGATATCTGTGTTGGATTAAATTTCCTTTCCTTACTGATTTTTCAAAGCAGAATATTTTGAGGGTTTATATGTTAAGCTCGATATCTTCTTAATATGTATATAGTCGCTATGAAATATTTCAATTGAGTGGTGGAAAATATTGGTGTTCAAAAATATTTATATAGGGTCTTCTAAATGGCATTACTCGTACCAACAAATTTTGAACTGCCAAAATGTGCCTTTCAGTTATTGAAACTAAAATATAATGATTGTCTTTACATTTCTTTACCAAGGAAGAATCACAATCCAACATATTGGGATATGCACTTTCCAAATGCTCCATTGATGTATATAGTCTCTTTAAGAGGATTAGCCCAATTGTTTTCAATAACCATAAAAGGGTTTTCCTTTGTATCTTAAAAATAAGGATGTAGACGTACTATGTTGACAGATGGATGTATTACCCATCGTATGTTTCTATGATACCCTAGGTCATGGGAGGGTTGTGCAGAGACATGATCCTCTTTTTGTTGTGATGACGATGGTTGGAAGCCTGCTAGGAGAGGTTAGGTCTACTTTTCAACCAATGTTGTCTCTGCCACATGTGCCAGGTTGTCAGGTCGGTGAAGCCAACATCCACTTTTGCACTAGCAGAGAAAATATACGAAGGATGCGGACGTAGATTAGGATGAGAGGATATGTTAGTTAGTATTATTGATGGTTGGTTATTCATTGATCTTAAATAGTGGTAGTATGTACCCTTCCTTGTACTTGATTGATAAAGTAAAATAAATATAAAGATAATGATATAAAATCTTAAAAGGTTAACTATTAAATAACCGAGCGTGTTAAAACAAAATTATATGAGCGTGTTAAAACAAAATTATATTGTATATATATGTTCCAGCCTCCCCTAGGAAAGTCGAAAGGTCTATAATTATGTATATATATTGTATAAGCACCCGTCAAGTTCCAACCTCCCATAGGAAAGTCGAAAGGTCTATAATTATGCACTACACACCAGGTGGAGCTTGTGATCTCTAAGAAAAGGTTGTCAAGGGACGACCGACAGGGCAGGTCTGTTGCAACTGTCTCCTCACCTCCAAATATACCCATGTTTCCATACTTGGATTATCTTCCTCCACCATGGGTCACTCGAAAAGAAGGGAAGGGTGTGCTGAGACAGTCTCTCACCCAACACTTAGCCAACCGTAACGAGCGCGCAGCTTGCAGAGCTGAACCGCTTTAAGAAAAAAAGAGAAATGAGGGTTCAGGATTGGGCTCCACCCTTTTAGGGTTTCGATCAACGGTGGGGGTAGAATATGCTAGGAGATCGAGGAATAAGCCGGGTGGCCTGCAGAATCATTAACGTGTAGGGTTAGGCTTAAACGCTTATTGTTTTTATTCATTTTTTTTCATATATTAACGTGTAGACTTAATTAATATTAATTTATAATTTATATGAGTTTTATTAAATATATATATATATATATATATATAAATTTTTTCTTTCTATTATTCTTTCATTTAAAACAAATTATTTAAATAATAATAATAATAAATAAATAAATTTGAAGCCTTAATTTTAATAAAGTTTATTACTATTAAATTAAGAGTTAACTTGTAATGTTAATGAAATCGATATTAATTAATGTAGATTAAGGTTTAACATTTAAAGTCAAATAAAATGTTACAATTAATGCTAAATAAATGTTACTTCATAATGTGAATTTAAATTTGAACTATATGGAATATATGTACAACTAAACACATATATTCATATTGTGATGAACAAAACTGAATCTAAAGGATTAGGTTTATCAGTTAGAAATGGAAAAACTATGTATGATCTAGCCATGCTAGGTTAGCACTACTTAAACTACCTACTGTGCAATCCCTATTGTAGTACATTTCGTACGAGGTGGCCTCAAGATGGTCTTAGTCAAAACACCCAAAACCATAGTGTTTTCATTGTAAAATCACCTCTTTTTTTCTCAAACAACACACTCTATAGAAACTAATGTTATGATTTCTTATTCCATAATCTAGGATCAAACATGAAAACAACAGACAAAGGTCGAGGTCAAGGTCAATCACCGTCATCACTGCCACCACCACCACCACCACCACGGTCAAACTCAACACTAGATATGGAGATCAAAATGAGATATTAGAAGGCTATCATGACCATGATGAACAATAAGTCGAAAACGGTCATCAAGGTGGACACCACTCAAGTAAGCCAAGAGAACTTTTAAAAGGTACCAAACCTGACATAGTAACCGCTTCAAGACATCTTGAGAGAGTTGCAAAATATAAAGATCCTTGAGCTATCTAGAGGGCGACCCGGTAAGCATGTCGAAGCATGGTTGGAAGGAATGAAAAGGTTATTTTCATTGAACAAGTATACCTCCAGTTTCAAAGCAAGAATGGCCATATTTCATTTTACGGGAGATGCTCTTAATTGATGGTCGGATCTGGAAAAGAAGTTGCACCTTGTTAAAGAGATAAACTTCATTACGCCACTTCTAGGATAGATATAATGTATTTCAGCCATCATATTACCCTCTGACCTCACACATTAGGGGACATATGTTATAGATGATTTTACCACACTTGGTTGATCACATATTTATGGCCTTCCATGTCGCTCTGCATACTCTTTGGACTCCATTTACGTATATTATACTTAGATGTTCCAAGATTATCCCAAAAAATCACATGTTTATACTTGTACGCGACTTTTAAAGTTATACTCGCGTGTATACACAGCTTCTGACCTCAAACACACATACATCGGGGTGTGTGCATAAAGGAAAATATTTTTGGAGTTTTCCTCATAGTGGTCCAAATAACTTGACTATTGGCCTTCCATATGCCTAGAGAGCACTCCGACTCAACCCTCCACTACCTCTTTGGAGTGTTATAAATTGAACCTCTTGGATACATTGAAAGAGGAGAAATTGAAGAGTAAGGAAACTATAGTCCATTTGCCTCATTTCCAAGTTTCATTAGTTTTTTCCCTCGAAATTGTGAAATGCGGCCCCATACACGACTATTTTCAAAACATTTGCGTACATACATGGGTATCGTAGTTTTTTCCATGTATGTCAAGCCCTATACACAGAAAAACAATTGTTTTTTGTGTGGGTCGAAACCGCCTATTTTGGGATGGACCAAAGTAAAAAAATGAACATGAAAAATTAAAATAAACGCATGAAAACGAAAGAGAGTGGAATAATGATCTACCTAAACCAGACGACGTGTGAATTCATCGCTTGATGCTCTTTGAATCAGCTTCTCAAGTTTTTGATCCAAAAACACTATGTTGGGTAAATTTCCAAATGGTATGGTGAAAATATTTTTTTTACTATTTTATAGAATTTTGTTTTGGAATGTCTACCCACTTTTCTATAGTTTTGACGAGTTTTTACCATTTTTGGGCTGTTTGATCTAATATTGTGTTGTAGGGGCTCGATTTGAGTGCGTTTTGACTGAGTCTTTGATCTGTTCATGCCAATCATAGGTATAACTCCTAAACTTTAATATAAGTTAGGATTTCACATCCACTTGCATTTTGCATGGGATTATGACTGTTTCATCTTAACCTTTGGTATGGACCCACTCCATAATGTCATAGAACCTTCATGCTACAGTTAGAAGTGATATTGTGCGAATGGTGGAGCCTTCCTATACATGGGTTCGCTAGCTAGATCATGTTTTGCATTTGGTTCCCATGCTGAGATTTCTCCTTTAGGTTTGGGGAATCCCTTTTTAGTCCCACCATGTCTATGAGCAAGAGCTTCATACTCCTATTGAACTTTATGTTGGCCATTCCCAAGGGACTCCCTTGTATATATCAATTTGTATTTGCATTTCATGATTTTTTGTTTCCTTATTGAGATTTATGCTAGCCTTCTGCTTCAGAGTTATAAGACATGTAGCCCAAGCTTGTCTCAATCCTATCCAGCAGAACCTTTTACATATATTTCGGTGCTTGACCACCCCTTTATCGAGAAGAGGTATTCCCCTGAGTATCTTTATCCTGCACATGATTCCTTGCATTGAGCATAGGTATATTCCACTTCTTCGAACTAGTTTTCTTTCCCCCAACACTCATCTCCTCCTACATGTACACTATAACTTGACTCTTGGCCTTCCATATGCCTTGAGAACGCTCGGACTCGACCCTTGATTACCTCTTTGGAGTGTTATATATTGAGCCTCTTCGATACATTGGAGGAGGACAAATTCAAGAGTAAAGAAACATTAGTCCATTGTTGCCTCATTTGCTTATACTTGAGTCTCCATCCCTTTGTCCCTTTGTCCCCAGTATAGTCGCCACTTCTGTTACAAAGAGAATCTTACTGTGGGTTGGGGGTACCACAATAGATAATACCAAAAGGGATATGAATCGTATCTTATTACAAATTGTTGAAGTAGATCCCCATTGAGGTTTTCTAATCACAGTTGTATTCCAAACTAGCTTTCAACAACAACAAACAAACCAAGCAAGATATATAATAATGTGTTAGACCTACTCTAGCATATATAATTGATCATGTATGAGAAAGTAAATGCATCCATGGATTCAATAGTCATATTTAAAATGCACATGTATTGGAAAGGTAAATATATTCTATTAATAAAACAAAGATACAATAGTGACAAACTCTGTCGGCACTTTTGCAAACCCGAGAAACCAAGTCCTTCACCTCGGCGTCAACCACTTCAATCTTCCATCTCTCAATGGAAAGCTGGAAAAGAAAAGGAAATATTGGGAAGAGCAGAACTAAATGAATCAAAGGGACAAAGGGATGCAAACTCAAGCATAAGAAAAATGAGGCAACAATGGACTATAGTTTCCTTACTCTTCAATTTCTCCTCCTTCAATGAATCGAAGAGGCTCAATATATATCACTCCAAAGAGGTAATGGAGGGTCGATTCTGAGCATTCTCAAGGCATATGGAATTCAACAGTCAATTTATTTGGACTCATATGAGGAAAACTCCAAAAAAAATTGTCTTCATGCACACATCCTGATGTACATGGTTTTGAGGTGAAAAGCTGCGTATATATCTGAGTATAGCTTTACAAGTTGCGTATAGGTATAAACAGGTGATTTTTGGGGATAATATTGGAAGATAAAAGTATAATCTAGGTAAATGGGGTCCAAAGAGTCTGCGGAGGGACAAGGAAGGCCATAAATATGTGATCAACTAAATGTGGTAAAATCAACTATAGCAGATGCCACCTAATGTGTGAGCTCACAAGGGTAATATGAGTGCCGAAATACATTATATCCATCCTAGAAGTGGAGTAATGAAGACCCATGTGGAATAACCATCCACTCGTCAGTACAATACAATGATAAATATATGCATGTGACTACCAATACATATAGCAATCCCGAATACATAATAGTACAATGGCCATGAATAGGCATGATATACAAAATGTCATGTGTGGTCATTGCCATGTAGAATATATAATGGGTCAAGATCTCCATAATGGATGAAGATATATTATATACACTAGAATCTGATCATGAGAGCTAACATCTCGTGAATACTCGCATGATCAAGGAGGTAGTATATATGGAATGCCACCAAGCTGGAAGGTCTTCTACACAAATTGCTATGATTACATTCCCTACTATGTGAGTAAGTGTGTCAAAGTCAAACATAGTAGTCCATCTTATAATTACCGTTCATTGATGTATACCATTAACAGACACGAGATAACCTACCGATAATGAAAATGGGAATCAAGGTACAGATTGCAATCTAACAAGTGTGAATATATGTGTTGAGGTCGAACACTTGGAAGAACCCATCGATTAGGGGCCATTGATGTATTCCCAAAACTGTCGATGGTGAGAGAAACTACCACTGATGACTTTAAGTCTCAAAGCACTCAAAGGACTCTAGACTCTAATTACAGAATAAATGTTTTGAAGTCAATGGAATAGAATCCACTGGAAGGAGGGCATTAAGGAATCCCCCATCTACCAACATGAGGTACTCAACAATACTATATAATGTCGAATAACTTGAACAAGAAAGAGAGAAACTTATGTTACGGAGATAAATTTCCTATGGCTTGGGGCACTAGTACATGTGATCAATTTTTCCACATTAGTTTTACTTTCGTGGAAAAATCAAGGGTAAATTATGCATTTTTACAATTTTTTTTAAGAAGCCCTGACTTTCGTCGCTGTATCCACGCCAGACCGTCGCTATAGTGATGGCACCGTCTTTTGTTGACTTATAAAATGGTCAAGGCGTCGATACAGCGACGGCCAGTTTAAGCGCGGGGGTTATGTTTGATTTTTTTGTGAATTTTGTTCAGCGCACGCGGTTATGTTTGTTCTTTTTGGTGAGAAATTGAGATTAGTTTACCATTCACCCGATCTGTACTGATGATTGCTTCAGAGATAGACTGTGATTGGTGTTCTGATGCGTGAATTGGCCCGGTCGGTCCACTTCGGTTTAGCTCTTGACCGGACTGGAATAAGCTTTGGCCCAAACCAAATCGGTTCAGCTCTGACCCCGAATGAAGTAAGCTGTGCCCCAATCTGCCTGCGCCCCTACACTATATTTTGAGAATAATAAGGATGGATTGATCCGAACGAGGCAGTTGAGGAAGGAAGGTGTTTGCAACACCAAAGCCAGGTCCACTACTTGTTTCATGGTTCTCGCCACTCCAGTAGATTTCAACACTTCTATTTGTTGCTGTTAGGGCCAAAAAAACCACCTGTCCTATTGTCTATGTTCAAAGCGATCTTACACTTTGACTTTTTGTATGCCATAACCGGCCATGGATGATCTTTCGAGCCCGAAATAGCGTCTCTCATGGAGGAGTGACCAGGGGGTTTCCGTTGGAGTTGGTAGTTGAGAATTTTGTGACAAAGGAGGTTCCATTTAACCTTGATTTCTTGAAGCATATGTTCCCAAAGATTGAATGGAAGGCTCTCCATGATGCAGCAAAGAAAATGGATGAGAATGATATACAGTACTCCGTTAGGGAAATACATTGATAATCAGCTGAATAATGTGTGGTTTCAAGCCGAAGAGATTTTTCCAGTGAATGGAACTCCAGAGGTCCGGGAACAGGTGTTTTGGATTCCCGTTTCACAGTCCTATTATGAGCTTGCACAAAAAATAGAGGTATTTGTTTTGGGGGCCATGGACTGCAAGGGCCATGGATAGAATATTTCTCATTTGAAGATTTTGAATGGCGAGTACTATACCATATTTCCTTCCACAAAGCTAACAATTTTGCAGTTTCTTTGCGATGATATAATGGAGGGTTGTTGTCTCACATAGTGTCGTAAGAGCTTTCATGTCCCATGTGCCCTTTCTACTCCAGAATGCAGATGGGATGTTGTAAGAATTTGAAACCTTGTCTCCTAAGTCTTCTGAAGAACATTATTCAGGTTTACAAATAGAAAAATTAAGAGGGGATTGTGCCATTTTGTTTCCCATGTTTTCTGTAGGATAATTTTGTAATGCTCTGTCCTGCTCATTCATCACGCAAGTTTCCAAATGAAAGGAGATCGCGTACAAGTTCAAGGCACAACAGTTCCCTATCAAGAAAGGGGCAGCAATTTGCTAATAAGGGAACGCTTCTTAGGTCATATTGTAAATCTACTTTTAACTTGTGGGAGTATTTACTTTTTAAATCTGAATACTTTATTGGATTTCACTTATCTGTCTTTTTTACCCATTCAAAATTTTCAGAGGAGACAAAAGTCCAGGTAGACAGCAAACTGATAAAGGTTCCCAGGCAAGTCAAGCTTGGACATGGCCGCTGGAACAGTATTGCAAATGGGTTCTATGTGGTTCTGCATTAGATTCTACTCAGAAGGTATTGCATGTGTTTTCCCTTTATGTGTGTGTTTTAACTTCAAATCGACTTGCCCATTGAAACTATGTGCTATATGTTCTCAGCAATTCTCATTTTTAATGCAGGAGCAACTTCATAATTTTGCAAGACTCACCGGTGCAAGGATATAAAAAACATGGAGTCCTGCTGTGACCCATGTGGTTGCATCTACCGATGCAGATGGTGCTTGTAGAAGAATACTAAATTTTTTGATGTCAATCTTGGAAGGAAAGTGGGTTCTTAAGATAGATTGTAAGTTTATCTGATAGTCATGGATGATGCCTTCAAATGTCCTTATATATACTTTCTTTTCTTAAATGCTTCTGGTGTATATTAGTTCTAAGAGTTCCTTCACTTTACAAAACATTCATCTTCAGCTAATGGTCATACTCATTTACAGAAAAATATGTTTTCAGGGATTGCTACATGTATGGAAGCAGGGCATCCAGTAAATGAAGAGCCATTTGAAATAACTCATGATATCCATGGCACCTTTGAGGGACCAAAGCGTGGCCGAGCTCGAGTTGAGAAAAAGGTGTGGCAATATACCAAGGAAAAGAATTTTAGAGTTTCTAGTTGGTAAAATTGCTAATGTTTTGACAAATTGATCTCTTGCCAAACTGTTGATGGTAGTTCAAATTTATGTACAAAACTACTGTATAATATTCTTATATTCTCCACAATGTTAGAATTTTTCTATTACATTCTAATTTTTGCTATAATATTCACCTTCAAACAATATTTTCCCATTTGTTAGAGTAGGAAGACTCCCCAGCCTTTCTGATTTTTCTCTATTACACGCACCAAAGCTGTTTGAAGGGATAAGCTTTTATTTCAGTGGTGACTTTGTTGCCTCTTCAAAAGGATACTTGTAAGATTTGGCTTCAGCTGCAGGAGGATTAGTCCTACACCGAAAGCATATAATGGGTGAGCCAGAGTGCCAGAGTACTATTGTGCTTTACAATGTATAACTTCCCGAAACCAGTAAACTCAGTGGTAAAGACAAGATAGTTCAGAACAGGTTAAATGAAGCTAGGTCTCTTGCAGATACTACAGGATCATAGTATGCAGCTCATACTTGGTTAGTGAGAGATGTTGATAACTTGATACCATCCATATATGATAGAACCAATAATAAGCACTATCCATGAGCACATCGTCAACCAAGGCATCAAAATCATGAAAAAACATATGCTAATCTAGCATCAATACCCTGAGCCATCCAAATCTCCAACATGTAACCATTGCCTGAAATTGTGATAAAAACCACAGGTGGACACCCATGTGAAATTGGGGCAACGCTTCCCAAAAATGGGCACCCCAATGCTTCCTCCTGGATGGTGTGGGTTTAGAGAACAGAGCTCCCCTATATGGCCAAAATGAACATTATGGCACAGAATTCTACTAAAACTTATGAAGTATTCAATTTCAAGCAACTTGTCTCTGCCCAATTCAGGACTCCATGGAAAAGCACCAGCTTCCTTAACATCAATATCTGATAGAGTGATCCAGCCAAGTACAAAACAATATCTTTCAATTATAAGCTTGGCCTTGAGAGAGATCTTAAGAGGACTAAATAGTAAGGATACAAACCTCAGATTCTTATTCAATAGGAAGAGAAACTTCAATCAATTACTCAGGCTTTAGCAGCACACTCGCAGAGAGACACAATCATGCTTAGTATGGTCACACCAGCAGAGAAGATTCAATCATGGTATGTAGGGGTCTTAGATATTTGTAGTCTATGTGCTTATTTGATGTTGTTGTTGCTTTAAAAATTTAAAATTTGAAGAATATTTTTGTATTTTTTGGAAATGTGTCTATATTTTCCCCAATGTTGCCGATAAGTTGTGTTCCTTACCGACCTAATGTCTTCCACACTGGTTTTAATGGAATGTAACCTTTCCTAAGCCACACCTATAGCTTGATGAATCTGTCTCGTGGACAAACTGCCAAATTGCTAATAAGATTTTGGATCAGAAAGCAAACACTTTATAACCTCGGGAATTATCCTTGCAATGATCTTTTATTTACAAGTATATTAGGACATTGGTCTGAATTCTTAAAATGATGTGGGATTATCTATTTTAGGAATAAGTGCAATAAATGCAGCTTTAAAGGCTACCAACATCCTGCCATTTACTCTTGACTCCTCTGACTTCCATCAAATCCTCTTAATTGACTTCATAAAAACTTATAAAAATTTCAATTGTTAAGGCATTAGGGCTAAAAATTTTGTGATTTTTGAAGCTATGAAGAACTAATTCCAGCTCGTTCTTTACTTCTTTTACAAGATTTCTCCAATTTCCCTCTTCAAATTTAAATCTAGGAAGGAATGAGTTCATTTGAACTCCTTTGCTGTTGCAACTCAGATTTCTTCTCTATAGATTTCACTGAAATGATCCACACCAGTTTTTGCAATGTCCTCAAAGCTCGCTACTAACTCACCATTATTTTTTTTGACCTTCCATATGGTATTCGTACTTTTTTGATGATTTGCAAATTGATGGAAGTACTTTGTATTTCCATTGCCCTTTCTAAGCCTTAAGGCTCTGCTTTTTAACCTCCATGAGTCCCTGTGTTCTAAAAAAATTCTTATCCTTTTCCCTAATCTTTTAGCCTCCAGTTTAAAATCCTTAGCAGGAAAGTCAACCACCAACTGATTATACGAACTGTTCAGTTTCTCCTCTAGTAATATTAATTGTTGTGATTCTTTTATTTTTTTCTCATGTGCCCCCCAATAGCCAATGGCTTAATCCTTTTTAAGTTCTTTGCAATTTGAATGGTAATTGATCCCTTTCTGTTTCCATCAAAAGGAAACCAATACTGCTTTACCATCCTTACAAAATTATCTTCCTCAATCCAATATGAGTTAAACTTCAATGGTCTTGGATGTTTCCTCTCTCCCCTAGCCATTTGTAGAAATATGGGAAAAGGGAGTCTCTGTCCAACCCTAGCAATTGTCTTACTCCAAGATAATCATTTAGAAACCCTTCAGACAACAGAAATATGTACTATCTTTTTGCAACCCTCCCTATCATCCCCCATTCTCTAATTTTCTCTCGCCTTTCTGTTTCAATCAAAAGGCAACCAATGCTCCTTTACCATCTTTACAAAATTATCTTCCTCAATCCAAGATGAGTAAAACATAAATGGTCTTGGAGGTTTCCTCTCTCCCCTAGCCATTTCTAGAAAATGGAGTCTCTGTCCGACCCTAGCCATTGTCTGAAATGGTTTATGATATTCAGGATCCATCTCCAGTTACAGGGAATTAATTGCAGTTTGCAAAAGATGGTTCTGGCAGAAATAGCTGAATCTGGTTGTTTTTGCTACATATTGGTGCATCTGTAGTTCTTATCCAAACTATGTATGGGTTTGCCACCCTACCTTGGTGATTCCAGGGATAGAGTCAGAGAGAACCAAAGAGCATTCATAATCATCCAAATCCAATCCACTCAGGACAAAAGATACATGTCTCAAATTTGTACAACACTTGTTATTTCTATTACAAAGTGTGCTACAAAATTGATTATGCAACTGTAAAGTAACTCTGTCCTCCTATCCTTGGGAAAGAAGGCTGGGGAAGCTATTCGCTCTAATACATGGAGGAGAAGAGATAAGAGAAGATAAAGGAGAACATTCTAAGATAATGGTTTACAAATCAGTTACGATACAATGTTTATACAGGAACAAGAGGATTATTGCTTTATCCGAAGCAATCTAAGATTGTTTACCTTAGGTGCCGTGTCTAAGGTTGTTCACTCCGTTGGGGCATGAAATTTATCTAGGGATTTCAGTAATTCAGTCAGTGTTCCATCATTGGCTTGTGTCCATTCACACTGATGACCAGGTCCACTTTGGTCACCCAATGTGTTTTCAATTGGGTGTGCTCTCTAAACACTCCTAAACAAGAATGTTTAGGGAGCACACTCCTAAAAGTTCAGCCTCCTTTCTGGAGTGGGATTTTGGGTGGGGGGGAGTGAGTGCATGATTGTTCCAATGAAACATGTGTGTAATAAATTGTTTTATTGTAAAATTGTGTTTATAATTTGTTAAATATTGTTATTTGTACCTTTTTAACCCTATATTAATATTGTTAAGCACCTTAATATTGACAAATTCCTAAATCCTAAAATATTGACAATTTGTTGTATCTATCTAGGCAGCCTCTCCTGCACCCATAGTTTTGGAAACACTTAAGCAAATTTCATGAGCTGAAATTAACCATATAGCCATCTGTTTGTAATTTGGTTGGTCATTGTTATCTATACAAACATGAAAATCTGCGTGTCATAGATAGGTATAATGTAGTATCAACTGTGTGCCACTGATTGATCTAAAATATTAAGAATATTATTTAGGTTTGTAAGATTCAATAAAGTATCTGTTGTGTGCCAGTGATTGATCTTATAAATGAAAGGATTATAAGATTGTATTCAAAATACTTGTGTAATTCACTTATAAAGTATCTATTTGAAAATCTAGGCTTTAAATGTAATTGAATTTTTTGCTCTTATAAGATATCCATCAAATCTAGCTGTATGTTTTCTTCTTTCACAGACCAGCTGTCTTCTATTATGTTCTGATAATATATTGCTTGCAACATTGTTGTAGATATGAGAACACAGACATAGAATTGCATTACGGTTCAATGCTGAGAGACTGTATACGCCATTAGGGCATTGCAAGGTATTCTTTTATTTATTAATATGCTTTCCTTTAGTTTTATTTATGGCCACAAAAATGTTCTAATATTGCTTTATACTTGAGATCACCAAACTTTGGAATTCTTAACGGATGGCTAGGCTGTGATGTGAATACAATGTTTGTGTTTATGATCTTTTCCTCAATTGATAATTTTACATTTAGCATGTCTTGAAGCATTTCAGGCTTGAGAAGATATAATTTATGAACCCCAATAAAAAGGGCAACTTTGTTCAGCTTCCTCATATATTTGTGGATACTATTAGAGCTATTTAACTTCCTTAGAGGCCTAAGATTTTTGTGTACACTATTGGATCTGTTGATATGTTGGAGATTGCTTGTGTTTATGATCTTTTCCTCAATTTGATAATTTTACATTTATCTTCCATGTCTAGAGACATTTTATTGTTGAGAAGATATAATTTATGAATGTCAATAAAACAGGCAACCTTGTTCAGCAACCTCATATTTCTTGGAAATGAATCCCCAAGAAACTCCTCGGCACTTCCCCCATTTCTGATACCCAGTGTAAAGCAAGCACCCTAGACTGTGCACCTGATCCTGTGGGAATCGATCTGGGGACCACCTGCATAGCATGCTCAGTTACTGGAAATGTCATGTCAACGATGGCATCAACTGATTGAGCTAACCATGGGGGCTTTAAAAAAGGTTTGGAAATATCTTGTCCCACCTTTGAGCACTTTAAGCAAAAGTGAGATTGCTGGTATCTTGTTAGCCTAGCTGGCCAATGAAATGCAAATACCCCTGGAAATAAATTCTGGGAAACCCCCGGGCACTTTCCCCCATGTTGAGTATGGTTCCTAGTGTAAACCAAGGGTGTACACTTGGTGCACCTGATTCTATGGGAATCGATGCAGGGACCTGCACAGTGTGCTAGGTAACCGGTGTTGTCCTGGAAACAGTGCCACCAATTGATTTATCAAAATCTTGGGGCCTTCAAAAATGTTTGGAAACATCTTGTACCACACTTGGGCACTTAGGTGATAGTGAGATTGCTGGTACCTTGCCAGCCGCAATTGGCCCACAAGATGCAAACATGTCACAATTGGGATTTGAACCTGGGTGGAGAGGATACAACTTCTCCTAACGACCCAAGCTAGACCCAATTGACAGATCTGTTTAACTTACCTATGAGCAGAAGTATATTTTAGTGGATATCTAATAGTTGATCAAACAACCATAACCTTCAGTGATTGTGCCAGCCTTTCAAAATTCAAAGTACAGTCACACTATCTAAGAGATGGAAAAACATTATACAACTGTAGGAATAATCTGAGAGTTGAAGCACGATAAATGTTTTAAGATGAAAAATTCCTTTAGGATTTAGTTCTACTGTTTGTTTTAGTTTTCAAGGTTTTTGGCATAGGCCTTGGCTAGTCCATGCCAAGTCATGGTAGTTTTGTTCTTCTCAAAGGATCATCTCATTCTTTTGTCCGAAGTAAGCATCTATAAGTCCAGAAGTTCTGGAGCCTGACTTAATCCGTGGACTGCTTTGTTAAATGTGTCAATTATGATATGTAGAAGATAAATTCCTTTTTCCCTGATAAGCGAGAAAAGTAGAGGCCTTTGTTAAAGGAAGAGTGTGTTGTCTGTTCAACGTCTTCCTCAAATTAGCATGATGGTTTGAATTTGGTCAATATGTATGTTTAGCCTGAAAATTTTCAAATCTACATGAAACAAGAATCTTTTCTAGCCAATTTAATTTGAATTTAATATATGAAATACTAGTTACTCTATAACTACCTTGAATATTCAACTACATGACTGACTCGAATGGTTACAGAATATATATATATATATTTTTCATGAAAAAATCATGATTTCTAGTTATATGGAAAATTTCATGATTTCTATTCGTAGAGAGGATAGAAATTACATTTTCAGGTGCATATAGCACTTTGCAAACTTCGTGGACATAGTAAACTAGTCCCATCAAAACACTTTTATCTTTGACAGTTTTTTACTTCGACTATGCATAAATTCATACAGGTAAAGTGCTGTTTCTAAACCATATAACTTCTAAATTTGCAAAAATAATAAAACGCCATTTCTGCCTCCTAATAACTCTTATCAGCTAAATTGCCAAAAACGTATATATAAAGCTACTCATCTTGAGAGCACACAAATATTGAAAACAGATTTCAGAATCTATTCATAAAAGTGACAGACATTCCATCTTTGATCTTCTCCAGTGACATGAACCCTTAAACTATCTGTTGACTTGCTTTGATAATGCATCCATTCCTCATTCAATTCCTGGAAATTATGAGTAAAATAAATTTCTTCAAAGGGGTTTACAAGTTCTTTGCTACTTTGCTTGTTCTTCTTCACTTTATCTTACATTTTGTCATCTTTTGCATTAGGTCATGTTTCTATCTCTAATGCTATGCTAATTGCTTGGGATTAGGATGAAATGCTAAAGTTGAAGTGTCTATAAGACATGCTTGCATATGAAATTATGTTACTCTATTATGACTAGTGTGCAGAAAGTCTTTTGTCTTGAATATTTGAATTGCCTTTCTGGTCTGTCACTTTTTATCTCCTAAATTTGAAGGAAAATAATTGTAACCAGGTACTTTTCTTTTTTGTTTGTACTAGCAAGCTGGAAGACATTGATAGTCTTTTTTTTCTATACAAGCACTTTAACAAATATGGAATCATCCAGGATATTGTCCACAAGATGATATAGGTAAAATCAATAGCATAACCTTTGTATGAAATCTCAGTACTAATCTCAGTACTAAGACGCGCCTTCAATCAGTTGCTGAAAGAGATCAGCCATTCCATGCTCTTCTGTGACTCCCTCAGCCATTCCATTCCAACTGTCTCTGTTGTATGACGTGGAGACACAGACGATGGTGATGATAATAATAAAAATCAAGCAAAAAGTAAAAATGGCCAAGCTTTGATACCCAAATGAACAACTCTGTACCTGCTGGAATTGTTCCATTGAAATCGAATTCTCATGAAGTAAGATACTCTGTAATGATGTGCAGTCTTTGAGAAAATTTTGAGGAAGCTGTATAGTAGATGAACAATTTCATAAGAATTTCTCAACAAGATGTTGAATAGTTTAATATGTTGAATAGTTTAATAGTTTAATAGTTGAATATGGAGATTTCTGTTTCTAAGAGTCTGAGTTCAGTTGTATTTACTATTTTGGATGTTAATTTATTGTTAGAGAAGACTGGATTTTTGCATTATGTGATTTATTTTGATGGCATCTGTTTATTTTATGCAGTTCAATATTTCGAAAAATGTTTCCAGAGTATGTGGAGAAGTATTCTGAACAACAAAAAGCTGAAAACATGAAGTCTGAATCGACATGAAGTAAGAATGCAGATATTGCAGTGGATTCCATCTCCATTTGGTAAGCAGAATGTCCACAGCCTTCTATGTCTGCACTGGTGGGTCTTCCCTTCTCTTGAGGCACAAAGACGTTTGAGTAATGTTGACGGTTGTTCCAATTTAGAGGATTCTATGTATTTCTAACCATTCTTCTCTCCGCATGAATTTGAATGTTTTTCTCCTTTTTTTAAAGTATTCCTAACCATTCTTCTTTCAGCATGAATTTGAATGGATGGGAAGCCATGATTTTCATTGGAATGAATGCTGCCATAAGGTAAGCTAGCTATTCTAGTTTCACAAGCCATGTTTTTCCAATTATTTCATTTTACAATAACTACTCCTGTTTTTGTCTCGAAACAACATCAAAACATCCCCCACATGTTGAAATATGGCATGTCACACCTTATGGAGATATGACAACAGAACGTTCTAAGATACAAACAAATGATGGTTTTGATTGTTTTTCCAATGTCTTGGAAGCACATTGCTACCAATTATTTATTTTTATAAATGATTTTGATTGTGTGCCTCACTTTTCTCTTTTTCAAGGTTCAATTTAATATTTACTCTATTTGAAACTTATTCTGCAGCGTGAGAGTGTCCAATGAACTAGGTGTTGGTCATCGAAGAGCTACAAAATTCTCTATTATAATTGTTGTTGCAACATCACTATTGATTGGCATTATTTGCATGGTTATCCTTCTTCTCGTGAAGGACAAATTTTCTGTACTTTTTACCGACAGCAAGGTGATCCAAGCTGCAGTGTCTAAATTAGCAATCTTCCTTGCAGTAACAATGCTTCTCAACAGTGTACAACCAGTTCTATCAGGTACCATATTGTATATTATTTACATCCAATTCTACTATAGCTGATTTTGATTTGAGCTAGAAAATCTCATAACATAAACATAATTCCATGCTTATCACTGCCTACTTGCTTGGTAGGTTTGCACCGTCCGCTTATTAATTTTCAATCATCACTGCCTTTCAGTCATAGTGGTCCCCGTGACTCAAGGCACTCTCCAGTTCACCCTACTTGAGTATAAAAATATACAATTAAACCAAACAATTAATACTGAACCCTACTGGTTTCAAAATATGATGTCTTCGAATTTGAAGACAATGTTTTCTCTTGAAAATGTATCAGGTGTGGCTATTGGTGGAGGGTGGCAAGCTTTGATAGCCTACATAAACTTAGGATGCTATTATGTTGTTGGTGTACCTGTTGGTTTGCTGTTGGGCTACAAGTTCAACTTTGGAGTAAAGGTGCACTAGGCATTCCCATCATGTTTTGTATTTTATGTTAACATTTCCATGTTTCATGTTTTGTATTTTATGCTGAGTGTAGGTTTTTACAAAGTGATTGACCGATGAATTTTTGGAGTAAACTGAGTTTTTGGACTAAATCAAAACAGACAAACTTTCCAAGTGGACAATCCACAAATCATCAAAGGGCTGTTCAAAAGTTATCCTTTCATGATGGGTCGAGTGTTTACTTAAATAGTTAGTCTGATTTTTAACACAGTTTACTCCAAAAACTTACTATGATTTTCATGCTTTGTTCTTTATTTTCCTGCTTTGTTCGTTATGCTTCCAGCACTTTGGATTTTTCTGAATCAAAACCATTATAGAAGGCAAAAACTAGTAGGCCTCCTCTTGTCTCTCAATTCCAAACTTAAGAAATGATTTCATTGGTAAGCATTGCGTCCAGTGAAAGAAATAATTTGTTCATCCACCTAAGTGTAAATTTGATGTTGAAATGGGAAAACAGGGCATTTGGAGTGGGATGATTGGTGGAACTGCATTGCAGACCTTTGTTCTCCTATTGATCATATATTTTACAAACTGGAATAAAGAGGTATGAAATGATCTTATATCCTATCTGGAGATGAAGTTATGGAATTCTTGTATTTGTTTATATGTTCAAGATTCTAATTCTTGATATGCATGAAAATGCAGGCCTCTGCTGCCAAGGATCGTATCAAGTTATGGGGTGGTTCAATTGACACCAACATACTCCATGCTCTTTCCCAAATACATACAAGGATACGGGTGTTATTGTCAGGCACCCTCTTTCAGAACAATTTTAAAGAGCTCTTCAATCTTTTGAGGCTGGTAAGGCCTAATATTTTAGATTTGAACTCTTTTCAAGCCTTCTTCAGCCGGTTGATCAGTATCATTACTGCAACTGAGAGGAATCCAAAATTAATGTATAGGGGGCATGTTGAGGTTATGCGTGGCTGTTTAAAGTTTAAACCATGGTAATGAAGCATGTAATGAAGATGTGCGAGATAAATTGTAATGAAGCATGAGATAAAGATGTGCGAGATGTATGTATGCATGTGAGGGGGGTATACTAATTATGTAAGGATTATGACCTACTTCCACATGGAATTGGTCTTATGGAATTTCTATTTTTTTTTTAAATAGTTATAGCCGTGGATATAGCGACGGCAATTTTTAAAAAAATTTCACAGCGGTGGATATAGCGACGGCTCGGCGTGGATACAGTGACGGCCAAGCGTGGATACAACGACGGTTAGGCATGGATAGAGCGACGGCGTGCCGTGGAACTTTTCCACGGTAAATTAGGGGTCGTCTCTATTGCGACAAAAAAGTTGCCACGGCAAAAAAAACACTTAGACGTGGTAATATCCACGTTTATCCGTGGATATTGCCACGTTTTTTCCGTGGCAAAATTGATCACATGTACTAGTGGGGGTATCACAAAAAATACTATGACATAAGAAATCAAAATTTTCCAATATGAAATAGAAATAACAACATCTAACACTACGGGATATGAATTGTACCTTATTCCAGATGGTTGAGTTAGATCCTTGTTGAGCTTTTCCAATCACGCTTGTATTAAACATTCTCTCTCAACAACAACAACAAAAAGGAAGCATGATATATTACACTGTTTTAGACCTACTCTATCATATATAATCAATCATGTATAAGCAAGTAAATATATCGATGGATTCAATATTCATATTTAAAATTCACATGTATTAGAGAGGAAAATATATTTTTATTAATAAAACAAAGATATAATAGTGACAAACTCTGTTGGCAGTTATGCGAATCGGAGAAACCAAGTCCTCCACCACTTCAATCCTCCATCTCTCAATGACAAGCTCACAAAGAAAAGGAAAGCTTGGAAAGAGTAGCACTAGATTCTCCAAAGGGACAAAGGGATGCAGACTCAAGCATAAGCAAAATGAGGCAACGATGGACTATAGTTTCCTTACTCTTCAATTTATCCTCCTTCAATGTATCTAAGAGGCCCAATATATAGCACTATAAAGAGGTAATGTGTCACATGCCCCAACTTGAAAAAACAAAGTTAATGTTATTTCAGGAACATTGTGTTATATTTTATGCTAAGTTTGTAATTGATGACCAAGTAGGGTCAAGAATAGTTAAAGTAATTCAAAATATTTTAATTATAAATAAATAAATGATGAGACAACACCTTAGGGAAGTTGTTAAAAGAGTGTTTACTAGTCACTTGGTGGAGGAGACTCGATGGAGAGTACATTAACAAGTGGCAGCATCCTCAAACTACTTCCAACTATAGCACGTGGAAACTTCCCTATATTTGTGGTCATGATTCCCCAAAAAAGTGGAATTGGTGCAGGTGGCTCATTAAATGAGAACTGACCCAGAAGACCTAGGAATCTCTATAAAATTTCCGATTGAAGACAACAGAGGTTGTTCATTCTAAGAAGTAGGGTGAATGAATTTACCCATGAGAAATTCGATGGAGGAGATTACTGAAGTGAGTTTGACAGGTTAACTACTGAGACTGAACTTATTGCAGCTATTATGATGAAGTTGTTACTGCTATAAGAAAATTTGAATTGCTGAGGTAATTGGACCATTCAGGTGACAGGAGGTCTTAATATCATATCCTCCACCCAGTACTCTATTAGGACGACTAGGAACAGGCTCCGGAATCGTGACGAAGCGATCTTTAAGCATTCTTTGGGAGTTGGTTGGGAGGAACAACCTCCTTAAGCTGTTGTCGCCTTATCATTGGCACGTTCTATTTGTCTTCATGTTATTATATTTATTTACTGTCTTGAGTAAAATGTTTACTAGTTTTTCAACACATGCATGTTAGTATTTAATTAGGGTTTATGAAGAAAGGAGTAACTGTTTATTGTCAGAGTTAGCAATTTCCAGATTATGTTAGAAATGGTAGTAAATATGAAAAATTATAAATAAATAGAATTAGAATTCCATACTGTATTTTTCCACACCTGGCTCAAGAATTACTCTAGTACAACTCGATGTTTAGGTAAATATGATGATTATTTTTACTTTGAATGAAAAAGATAAATACATTCTTCTCTATTTTTCTCATGATTTATTCTGTAAAAAAGTAGTAAATACTGTATGTATTAAATGTATTTACTTTATATAAGAACTTAACATAGATGTGTAAAAACAATTAGTAATCATATTACTTATAGAACTATTTTTCTTAGACTAGTATTCTCTACAAAACAAAAAACTTACAGTTTACTAAATAAGTGTAGGTATAGTAAACAAACTATCATCTAGGGTTTAGGTTAAGATATTTTTCAAAAATAATATTATAACACTTGATTCCAGACAATATGTGTCTTTTTTTTAAGAGAGAGGGTTCTACTGTAACCTAAATAGAACCACGAAGGTTATTGAAAGATAAACATAACCTATTCTCAATTTCTGCAGAATTTACCCTAAAAACTTCCTTTATAAACATCAAATAGCTGTAAAATTGATTAAAATAAAATAATAAAACAAAGATCTGAATCTTCCCTTGTGAAATTTATTCTTTCCCAAACTATAGGATACACTTAATAATTAACCCTTTCGAACCAAAAAGAGAGTAAAATATTACTCTTAAACACAATAAATTTTTCCATAAACTTTGCAGTGGAAATACTTATAAATACAGGATAATAATTAAAGTATTACATCAACAATCTATAAAAAATCATAATCAAATAAGAATAAATGGCTTACAGCCTTTAGAACTAAAGGTTGAGGCTCATGCCTGTTCACAAAATTGAATTATGCAATATCTATATATATATCGAACAGTAACCATTCTTTACTGACAGGTAAAAACCTTAATTCATTTTACAAGCCCTCAGTGATTCGCAGCCCTTTCTCACCTACTCGAATCTATTGTAAAAACTAAAATAAACCAGACAGAGGTCGACAGCCTTGTAGGGCTTAGAGGTGAGCTGTTTAGAAAACAGAAAAATAAGTTACATTGTTCAGGCCGTAAAGGTATAGATGTAAACAAAAACCAATTTCCGTCATGGCAACTAGAGCCTTCTTTATCCCTGTCCAAAGTACCCTCTAAGGGTTTTTAAACTTTTACATAAACAAACAAGCAATGCAATCTTAAGCTAACAAACAACCGATGCTATGCATTTTCAACCGCAAGAACCAAACTTCCAACAACCATAACTTTTTGCAAGAAGAAACCCTCATTGAAACCAGGGATTACCAATTTGTATGCTCATGTAAAACTAAATGGTGAGATTGCTTTCACCTACAGAGCTAGAACCGGAAGCAAGGACCTGCAAGTTCCAAACCATATAATTACAAATCCTCTTTTTTTTTTAAATTTGTAAAACCCTCATAAGAAAACTAATCTAAAATTGATTTAAGGGTAATTATTTATCTATTGTAGTTTCCAGTTGATGTTGAGTAGAGATGGAAACCCCAGGTCGTTTTGGCACCGTGCCGGAAGGCAAGAAGAGTTGGAGTCACCTTTGCGAAGGAAAAACAAGAAAATCAACTCAACTAGATGACGGTCGAAGCTATGATTGTTTAGTTGCAGGTTAAAGACAAGCACAACCCTCGAGCCATGAAGAAAATCCAATATGCACTCTTGTTGTAACTACTTCCATGAGTAAAAAGACCGAAACCGCTAACGACCTCTCTCAACAGTCACATCGTAGAGTAAGGAAGTGAATTGCCAATTTTTGAAGATGGTTACAGGTCTCCCTTGGCCGCGAGCTCTCAGCTTGGAAAACATGAAGGAGGAACTCTCACTATGCAAAGCAAATAAATAGGGTTTTGAAGTTTTAAGTCAACCCTTGAGTGGATGTAACCATTCCATGTGTCCTTCCAAATATTTCTTCAATCATGGGTTGAGTTCCATTGTCAGTGCTACATCAAACATTTTGCATTTTCATAACCAACGATCATTCAAACCTGTACATCATATGATTTTATCATGGTGGTTTGATACTTAGGAATTCTACTTTAGGTTACAACTTGGATACTCTTGTTATCCTAGAATTTTTTCATGTTAATCAAACAAGTCTAATAGTTCTGTAGAAATTCAGGCCTGCAGTAGATTAATTTCACCCACAACAATTAACAATTGATCATGCAAAATTATCAACAATGGAGACTGAATATGGAGCTGTAACACAAAATTATATTAACTGAGTGTACAATAGCCAACCATGTAATAACATAGGCTGCTGAATATATAGAATACATGAGCAAATCGAATGCATGAGGAAGCATCCAAATCTAGCATAAAGCAGGCTTACCCAAAATAGGCAAATCCCCCATAGGTGTAAAAAGCTGATCCCAAATCTATCAAGGACCTCACGAATTAGCAAGGGAGCATGGGCAAGCTAAAGAGTGGTAAAATGGTAGCTCATACATGCAAAATCATGGAGGAATGAGTGGAGGAGGAAGAGGCAACAAAGCTGATTCACCTCACCTAGTCTTGCTTTCCTATGTGCCTTAAAACACTGAAAAGGCAGGGAATAAAGCAGAAAAAGCAGATGGGTGCCTAGGAGGCCACGCATAAAGCAGATTTGATTCCTAAGGCTCTCAAGGGCGCTACATGAGTCAAAGATGGCAAGTTTGACCTCTATGGATAGGCAATTAGCAACTTGCACATGGTGGGACTCATGGACTAGGCAAATAAGACAAAATAAATGAAATAATGTCTAAGTGGGTAAATACTATGGGTTGATTATTCTAACAAGTTCTGCGTAATATTTAAGTTGGTAAAATAATTATGAGAAGGTCATCTTATAACTTATAACCATAGTGAAAAGGAAAGCCATGAACTCTTGAAAAATTTTCCTTTGTGTTGTATTTATTGAAGGATTGTTCAAGGAACTAAAGACTAAAACTTGAAAAATATCGATAAAATTCTAACAACTCATTCATAAATTTATAATTGAAAAACATAAATAACTTGATCATTCATTAAGAGAATGACGTCTATACAGTCTTGAAGTGAAACTAGCTGCGAGAAACACTAAACAATATGGAGTGAAGTTAAGCCCAAAAACATGAGTTCTATTCTCTCTATGGAAATTTATAAATAACCATTACGGTAAACACAAGAAAATAAAATAGTGTTCTTTAGAGTTCTAGAGTATAATCTTCACACGATTGAAGGAACTTTGGTAAGTACTTGTTCTTGCAAAATTTTAAAGCCTTGTTTATGTTTGTGGTAAAAAGTCATTATGGTGTTAGTTATAAATACAACTATTGATTTATAACAACGGAAAAAGAATTGACATTACCCCCTTGAAGACAAGCAGCATATTTAAACCTTTTCTAAAACTAGCATCTGAATCATGCTAGGGAAGTAGATTCTCGACATATTTTTAAATAACACCCTACTGGTACTTACATTTACCTATTAAACTTGTAGGGAACCAGCAGTCCATTTGATTTAGTGGAATGCTAAGTAATCCCTGATCTCATACAAGAATTCTACCTACTTGACAAAATTTAATCATTCGTATATCTAGCAGTAGCAAAATGGAAGTCCTTTTCGAACACTGATAGAATTAAAGCTGTTAAGTAATTAATAGAACTAACACAGGTGTTTAAGATAAAAAAATTAGTTTACACGTTCTTTTAAAGAAGCAATCCCATGTTCTTTTATAAACTATTTCATTTTCTACTAACCATTAGCAGTTACTTAGCTGTGACTTTAGAAATTTTATGTCACTTAATTTTTTTTAAAATTTTACAAATTTTGGTGGTTATTACATGTGTTATCAGAGCACAAGGTTCAAACACAAGGCCTACATGTAGCTCAACTTGCTTATGTGGAACAATAAATTTAAATAAATATGCTCATGTTGTTTTCTTTGAATGATACACACTCAGAATTTTGTTTCGGAGTTAATAATAGGTATGGATAGATTGGAAGAAGATGCAGATGAGGAATCTCCTTACAATGAACAAGATAATATTCAAAAAGAACCTATACAAGAAGATATAACCAATAATTATTCCAAACTACTACAAATAGTTAAATAATTAAAATCAGAGATGGAATCAGTTAAGAAAGAAAATGAGAGGATTCCGAGAGCTCAAGAGGAGCTAAATCAGATCTTAATAGAAAGATTTCATATTGAGGGAAATGGTAAAAGAACTGAGTCTGAAGACATAGGTTATCAGCATAAAGATAAAAACACTAAATAAGATAAAAATGAAAGTAGCTCATCTTCCGAAGTATATGGTGATTTATATAAAGAAAACTCTCATTATACTAGCGACAGTAGTGAAGATAACCACCATACTAGGAAAATAAAGTATAAAACTTATGAAGAAATCTCTGGGGAGTTCAAGAAGATCAAGCCACCAACATTTAATGGAGAAATTGAGAAAGGGTAAGAAGCAGAATCCTGGCTATCTGGGATGAAGAAATAAATCCAAATTTATAACTACTCAGAATCAATTGAAGGCTGGGATGGCTATTTATAATCTTATGGAAAAATATTATATATGGTGGAAGGACTTAAAAAGAGTAAAAGGTATAAGAGATAAAAACATAAATTGGAGCACATTCAAGAAATATTTCAAAAAGAAATTTTTATCTGAACATTACTATGAGGAAAGGGTAAGGAATTCTATGAGTTAAAACTGAGTACAATGAATATCAAAGAGTTGAATAGTAAATTTCTAAGTCTGCTCAGGTATGTGCCATATATTGTGGATGAGAAACCTAAAGTACAACATTTTCTCAGTTGTTTACCTTATCATATAAAGGACAAGATTGAGTATGACAATCCAAAAAACTTAGAAGAAGCAATGAGAAAAGGGAATTTCTATTATGAACAAAATCGTAAAAAGGAGATTATGGCCAACCGGAAGGCCAAATGGAATAGTAACTTTGAACAAAAGAAGAAAGCGTTTGTACCTAATCAAAATTCTAAAAATAATAACACCAGAAATTTTCCTAGTAAGAATCGCCAAGGGAATAAAAATAATTCACAGACCAATTCAAATAATTAAAGAAATAAAGAATCTGCGAACAACCACAGTAACTATACAAAGAAATTTGAACGAAAGAAACCCATAAAGTTTTGGTAATGCAATGGTCCGCATTATGCATCAGTATGCCCCAATTGGAAGAAGACTGTTAGCAACATACACATAATACATGAGGAGATGACTATTGGTGACTTAGCAAGGATTATTCCCAGGATCAATGCAGCATTAGAGAACCGACAAGCAGATTTTCAAACTTCCATGATGGAAGTGCAAGGTAAGATAAATCAAGTACTTGTATCTATTTTAATTGATCCATGAGCTATTTTAAGCTATATTTCTCCTAATTTAGTAGGAAAGTGTAAGCTTCCAGTTGAAAAGTTTGCAAGTTCTTGGTTAGTTCAGTTAGCTACTGGTGCAAAGAGAAAGCTAATTAGCTTTGTAAATAATTATGCAGTAAATATGGATCAATTTGAAACTTTTGTTAAGCTCAATGTACTACCTTTAGGTTCATATTATTTATTAATTGGTATGGATTGGTTATAGCAGCATAGGGTGGTCTTGAACTGCTTCAATAAAACCTTTAATTGCATAAATAATGATGGAAAGTTAATAATGTAAAGGGAATCCCTAGGAAAATATCCGTAAGGAAGATCTCTTCTCTGCAGCTTAAGAGAGCTGTTAGGAAAGGTTGTAAGGCTTATACAGTAACAATAATAGATGAAGAAAACATGAACAACATAGATAAAGTAAAATTGGAAGATATACCGATTCTAAGGGAATATTCAGATGTATTTCCACAAGAAATTCTGGGACTACCTTCGAAACAAGAATTAGATTTTACTATGGAGTTGGTACCTAGTGCAGTGCCCAGCTCAAAATACCCTTATAATATGAATATACTAGAACTAAATGAACTGAAGTCACAATTAAAAGAACTTATTGGTAAGAATTACATTAGACCTAGTGTGTCTCCCTCGGGGGCACCTGTAATCTTTTTTAAGAAGAAGGACAGAACTCTACGACTATGTATAGATTATTGTCAACTAAATAAAATGACTATAAAGAACAGATACCCGTTACCTCACATAGATGATTTGTTTGATCAACTACATGGAGCCACATTGTTTTCAAAGATTGATTTACGGTCTGTATATCATCAAGTCCGAATTAAAGATGAAGACATATTTAAAACAGCCTTTAGAACTCGATATGGACATTACGAGTTTGTCGTTATGACTTTTGGGATTACTAACGCTCCATCTATTTTTATGTGTCTAATGAATAATGTAATGCAAAAATATCTAGATAAATTTGTGGTTCTATTTATTGATGACATATTAATTTACTCAAAATATGAAGAAGAACATAAAGAACACTTAAAAATTGTCTTGCAAGATTTACGAGAGCATCAAATTTTTGCAAAATTTAGTAAATGTGACTTCTTTAAAGAGAAGATCTAGTATTTAGGTGATGTGGTGACTAAAGAAGGAATTTTTGTTGACCCTAAAAAGAAAAAGGAAATCAAAGATTCACCAATCCTAAAAGACATAACTGATGTCCGATCATTCATGGGGATTACCGGTTATTACCAGAGGTTCATCGAAGGGTTTTCAAGAATTGCAAATCCTATAACCTCTTTGCAGAAAAAGGGGAAGAAATTTGATTGAAATAAAAAATGCGAAGACAATATTAAAAAGTTAAGAAAATTATTAACCATGGCACAAATTTTAAGAATTGTTGACCCTAATAAATATTTTATAGTATGTATTGATGCATGCAATAATGGTTTAGGTGGACTATTAACTTAGGAAGGACATGTCATTGCTTATGAGTCTAGGAAACTGAAAATTCATGAGAAAAACTATGTGAGCTATGAATTAGAATTAGCTTCTGTCATACATGCCTTAAATATGTGGCATCAACATTTAATTGGAAGGAATTTTATCTTAATGAAGGATATTAAAGGATTTAAATACCTGTTAGATCAACCTAACTTGAATGCTAGGAAAGCTAGGTGGATATCTTTTCTAAGTGAATAAAATTTTGAAATTCAACATATTAAAGGAAAGGAGAATAAGGTTGCTGATGCAATAAGTAGAAATGCAAAGCTGAATTTTATAGTAGCTATCATCACTTATACAACAGACTTGGAAGAATAACTTGAAGCTGGAATAGAACAAGATGAAAATTACTGAAAATTACAAGCAAAAGTAGAATAGAATTTAATAGAAAGTATAAGTACAGGGTACAGCTTGAATGAAAAAGGATTATTACTGTATAAAGATATATTATACGTACTTAATTTACCTAAGATTAAGCTATTAATTTTAAACGAATTTCATAAAAACTCCTTATTCAGGGCATCCCGGTTACTAGAAAACTATAACCATGCTAAGAAAATATTATTTCTAGCCAAACATGAAAAATGAAATGGCAGAATATATTGCTAGATGCTTTGAATGTCAGCAAGTAACAACTGAACATCAACATCCAGCTTGGTTACTTCAGCCATTGCCTATCCATAGCTGGAAATGGGAGATATTTAGCCTTTATTTTGTTACTGGATTACCTAGAAATCTGAACTTAAATGACTCAATAATGGTAGTGGTTAACAGATTGAGTAAAGCACCCCATTTTATACCCTTAAAAACAACTTATAAAGCTGCAAATATTGCTGATATTTTCTTTAAAAAAAATTGGTTGCATGGAATACCAAAAGTGATAATTTCATATCGAGACCCTAAATTTATAGGTAATTTTTGGAAATAATTTTTTAAAGGATTAAATACTACGTTAATATTTAGTACCTCTTTCCATCCTCAAACTGATAGATAGACTGAAATAGTAAATCAGGTATTGGAGGATCTACTGAGAATCCACATAAAGGAGAAGCCAGGTAAATGGGAAGATTATTTACATCTAGTAGAATTTGCTTACAATAATCATTATCAAGCTTCAGCTAGGTATAGTCCTTTCAAGATTCTGTATGAAAGAAAATGAAATACT
The DNA here is from genome assembly GCA_001517045.1 of Pseudotsuga menziesii. Taxonomy (NCBI): domain Eukaryota; kingdom Viridiplantae; phylum Streptophyta; class Pinopsida; order Pinales; family Pinaceae; genus Pseudotsuga; species Pseudotsuga menziesii. Next base: position 562,115 of record LPNX010498738.1, read on the forward strand.
CCCATCTCTTGGAGTAATCCAGTGGACAGGTTAGAATTAGGACCTAAATTATTGAAAGAAATGAAATTAATTGTAAAAAATGCACAAGGTAATTTGAAAATTGCACAAGACAGACAGAAAATTCAAGCAGACCTTAGACAAAATCCAAAGGAGTTCGAGGTAGGAGAACATGTTTTCATTAAGGTGAGACCCAAAAAGATTTCTCTGAGGCTAGGTAGCTATGCCAAGGTACCACCTCGATATTGTAGTCCTTTTGAAATATTGTCCAGGATTGGACAGGTAGCATATCAGTTAGCTCTACCACCGAATTTGATAGTTCACAATGTTTTTCACATTTCTGTATTAAAAAAGTATGTACATGATACTACTCATGTTATTAATTGGAATGATGTGCAGGTGGAACCCGAAGTGTATTTTCTGGTGGAACCAGATTGTGTCCTTGAGTGGAGGGATATCTTGCTTCGAAACCACACCATTGGTTAGGCGAAGGTGCAATGGAAGCACCTTTGTTCAGAGGAAGCCACCTAGGAATTCAAAATTCATATGCATGATGCATATACAATTCTATTTTAGGGGAACTCTGAGGATGAAGAATAAATAACATCGAGGACGACATTATAATTTAAGGGGGTGTGTATGTCACATGCCCCAAAAAACAATTCAATGTTATTTGAGGAACATTGTGTTATATTTTATTCTAAGTTTGTAATTGATGACCAAGTGGGGTCAAGAATAATTAATGTAATTTAGAATATTTTAATTATAAATAAATAACTAATGAGACAACAGCTTAGGGAAGCTGTTAAAAGAGTGTTTACTAGTCACTTGGTGGAACAGACTGGGTGGAGAGTACACTGACAAGTGGCAGCATCCTCAAACTACTTCCAATTGTTGCAGGTGGCAACTTCCCTATATTTGTGGTCATGATTCCCCAATAAAGTGGAATTTGAGTAGGTGGCTCATTAAATGAAAACTTACCTAATAGACCTAGGCATCTCTATAAAATTTCCCATTGAACATAGCTGAGGCTATTCATTCTAAGAGGTGATGATTCAGGGTGAATGCATTTACTCGTGAGAAATTCGATGGAGGGGATTAATGAGGTGAGTTTGAGGGGCTTACTGTTGAGATTGAACTTATTGTAGCTATTAGGATGAAGTTCATACTGCTGTAAGTACATTTTAATTACTAAGGTAATTGGACCAGTCACATGATCGAAGGTCTTAAGGTCATATCCTCCCCCCATTACTCTACCACAAGGACCAGGAATAGGCTCGGGGGTCTTGAGAAAGCATTGTCTCAACGTTATCTAGTAGTTGGTTGGAAGGAACAAGCTCCTTAAGCTGCTGTTGCCTTATCATTGATAAGTTCTATTTGTCTTCATTTTATTATATTTATTTATTGTCTTTAGTAGAATGTTTACTATTTTTTCAACACAAGCATGTTAGTATTTAATTAAAGTTTATGAAGAAAGGAGTAACTGTCTATTTTCAGAGTTCGTAATTTGTAGATTATGTTAGAAACAATAGTAAGTATCCAAAATGATAAATAAATAGAATTAGAATTCCATACTGTATTTTTCCATGCCTAGCTTAGGAACTACTCCAGTATAGCTAGGTGTTTAGGTAAATATCATGATTCTTTTCACTTTGAATGAAAAATGTAACTACATTCTCCTCTAGTTTGCTCATGATTTATTTTGTAAAGAAGTAGTAAATACTGTATGTATTAAATGTATTTACTTCAGATAAGAACTTAACATAGGTATGTAAAAACAATTAGTAATCATATTACTTATAGAACTATTTTTATTATGCTAGTATTAATTACAAAACACAAAACTTACTGTTTCGTAAATAAGCATAGGTATATTAAACAGACTATCAACTAGAGTTTAGGTTAAGATATTTTTCAAAAAAAAATATTATAACATTTGATTCTAGATACTATGTGTCTCTATTTTAAGATAGAGGGTTCTACTGTAACCTAAGTAGAACCACCAAGGTTATTGAAAGATAAACATATCCTATTCTCAAATTTTGCAGAATTTAGCCTAAAAACTTCCTTTATAAAAGTAAAAGAGCTGCAAAATTTATTAAAAGAAAATAATAAAATAGAGCCTTGAATCTTTCCTTGTAAAATTTATTCTTTCCCAAACTGTAGGATACACTTAATAATTAACCCTTTGCAACCAAAAACAGAGTAAAATATTACTGTTAAAAATAGTAAATTTTCCCATAAACTTTGTAGTGGAAATCCTTATAAATACATGATAATAATTAAAGTATTACATAAACAATTTGTAAAAAAACAAAATCAAATAAGAAGAAATGGCTTACAACCTTTAGAACTAAAGGTCAAGGCTCACGTCCGTTAACAGAACTGAACTATGCAATATATATATATATATATATATATATATATATATATATCAAACAGTAACCACTCTTTGCTGACAGGTAAAAACATTAATTCATTTTACAAGTCCTGACTGATTCACAAGCCTTTCTCACCTAGTAGAATCTATTGTAAAAACTAAAATAAACTAGATAGAGCTCGACAGTCTCATAGGGCTTAGAGCTGAGCTCTTTAGAAAACAGAAAAAGAAGTTACATTGTTCAGGTTGTAAAGGAAGATACATAAACAAAAATTAGTTTCCATCATGGCTACTAGAGACTTCTTTATCCCTGTCAAAATTACCCTCTAAGGATTTCAAAATTTTACATAAACAAACAAGCAATGGAACCTTAAGCTAACAAACAACCGAGGTTGTTCCTTTTCAATCGTAAGAACCAAACTGCCAACAACCACAACTTTTTGGAGGAAGAAACCCTCATTGAAATTGGGGCTTACCAATTTGTATGCTCATGTAAAACTGAAGGGTGAGCTTGATTTCACCTACAAAGCTGGAACCAGGAGCAAGGACCTGCAAGTTCCAAACCGTACCATTACAAATCTATTTTTTTTTAAAGAAACTGTAAAACCCTCATAAGAAAACTAATCTAAAATCGTTTTGGCACTGTGCGAGAAGGAAAGAAGACTTGGAGTCACCTCTACGAAGGAAAAACAAGAAAATTGACTCAACTAGATGAAGGCCAAAGCTATGATTGTTCAGTTGCAGGTTAAATACAAGCACAACCCTCGAGCAATCAAGAAAATCCAATATCCACTCTTGATGTAACTACTTCCACCAGTAAAAAGACCAAAAACACTAACGACCTCTCTCAATAGTCACAACATAGAGGAAGAAAGTAAATTGCCAATTTTTGAAGATGGTTATAGGTCTCCATTGGCCACGAGCTCTCAGCTCTACCAACACGAAGGAGGAACTCTCACTATGAAAATAAATTGAATAGGGTTTTGAAGTTTTAAGTCAACCCTTGAGTGGATGTAACCATTCCACATGTCCTTCCAAATATAGCTTCAAGGGTGGGTTGAGTTCCATAGTCAGCGGTGCATCAAAAATTTTGCATTTTAAAAACCAACGATCATTCAAAACTATACATCATATGATTTCCCATCATTTGATTTTATTATGGTGGTTTGATTCTTAGGAATTCTACTTTAGGTTACAACTTGGATACTCTTGTTATCCTAGAAGTTTTTCATGTTAATCAAACAAGTCTAATAGTTATGTGTAATATTTAAGCTGGTAAAATAATTATGAGAAGGTCACCTTATAACTTATAACCATAGTGAAAAGAAGAGCCATGAACTCTTTAAAACTTCGCCTTTATGTTGTATTTATTGAAGCAGTGTTCAAGGAACTGAAGACTAAAACTTGAAAAATCCCGATAAAATTCTAACAACTCATTGATAAATTTATAATTGAAAATCATAAGTGACTTGATAATTCATTAAGAGAAGGATGTCCATAGAGTCCTTAAGTGAAAGTAGCCGCGAGAAACACCAAACAATATGTAGTGAACTTAATCCAAACAACATGAGCTCTATTCTCTGTATAGAAATTTATAAATAACCATTACGGTAAACACAAGAAAATAAAACAATGTTCTTTAGATTTCTAGAGTGTAATCTTCCGAAGATTAAAGGAAATTTGGTAAGTACTTGTTGTTGCAAATTTTTAAACCCTTGTTTATGTTCTTGGTAAAAATTCATTATGGTGTTAGTTATAAGTACAACTATGGATTTATGACAACAAAAAATGAATTGACATTACCTCCTTGAAGAGAAGCAGCATATTTAAACCTTTTCTAAAACTAGCATCTTAATCATGCTAGGGAAGTATCTTCTCGACGTAATTTTAAATAACCCCCAACTGGAACTTGTGTTTACCTGTTAAATTTGTAAGGAGCCAACAATCCATTTGAGTTAGCGGAACGTTAAGTAAGCCCCAATCTCATACAAGAATTCTTACCTACTTGACAGAAGTTAATCATCAGTATATCTAGTAGCAACAAAATGCAAGTCCTTTTCTAACTCTGATAGAATTAAAGTTGTTAAGTTATTAATAGTACTAACACATGTGTTTAAGATTACACCCATTAGTTTACATGTTCTTTTAAAGAAGCAATCCCATGTTATTTTATAAATTGTTTCATTTTACGCTAACCATTAGCAGTTACTTAGTTGCGACTTTAGACATTTTATGTCACTTAAAAAAATTTAAAATTTTATGAATTTTTGGGGTTATTACAAAATGGAGGGTTTATTCCGAGCATTCTCAAGGCATATGGAAGGCCAAGAGTCAACTTATTCAGACTCATATAAGGAAAGCTCCAAAAATATTTGTCTTCATGCACACATCCCAATGTACATGGGTTTGAGGTTAAAATTTGCATATACACATGAGTATAGATTTAAAAGTCATATATAGGTATAAACATGTGATTTTTGGGGATAATATTGGAACATCAAACTCCAATATAGGTAAATGGGGTCCAAAGAGTATGTAGAGGGATAGGGAAGTCCATAAATATGTGATCATCCAAGTGTGGTAAAATCAACTATAAGAGATGCCCCCTAATGTGTGAGGTCAGAGGGGTAACATGATGGACGAAATACATTATATCTATCCCACAAGTGGAGTAGTGAAGACCCAAGTGGAAGAACCGGCCACTTGTCATTACAATACAATGATCAATCTCTACATGTGATTGTAAATACATATAGCAGTCCCATATACATAAGAGTACAATGGCCATGAATAGGCATGGTATACAAAATTTCATGTGTGGTCATCGCCATGTGCAATATAAATGGATCAAGATATCCATAGTGGATGAAGATATTTGATATACATGGAATGTGATCACGAGACCTGACAATTGATGAATATTAGGACGATCATGGAGGTAGCATATACAGAATGCCACCAAGATAGAAGGTCTTCTACGCAAACCGCTATGAGTACATTTCCTACTATGTTAATATATTTTTTGAGGTTGAACATAGTAGTCCACTGTCTGATTACCAGTCATTGATGTATACCATTAATAGACGTGAGATAACCCACCAATAATGAAAATGGGAATCAAGGTACATAGTGCAATATAACAAGTGTGAATAGATGTGTTGAGGTTGAACACTTGGAAGAATCCATCAATGAGAGAACATTTATGTATTCCCAAAACAGTCGATAGCGAGAGAACCTACCACTGATGACTGTAAGTCTCAAGGCACTCAAAGGACCCTAGACTCCTATTCCAGAATAAATGATCTAAAGTCATTGTAATGGAATCTGCTGGAAGGAGGGCATTAAGGAATCCCCAATCAACCAAAACAAGGTACTCAACAAGGCTAGATAATGTGGAAGAATTTGAACAATATGTGCATAGACCAGTAACACTACGAGGAATGACCGACATGTAAAGTTAATATAACTGCAGAATGGCCGACTCAGGCTTCAACTTCCTTCAAAGAAGAGCATAAGGAAAATGTTGATTGAATGTTGGAAACCATGACTCAATATGCAAATTGGGACATCTCTGTGACACAAGAGGCATCAAGAGAGGCTCTAAGGGGACTAGAACCATAACCAGTCAGTGGAGATAAAATCAGAGTAACATGTACATCTCCTAAAGTCAAACTAAAAACCCAACCAATGGAGGTCATATATAGTGCCCTATTCGAAGCGAACACGACTCAAATGCTACCGAAGATAATATAATTTCTCGTCCGAATTTTTATATTTTTATATTTTTTTGGACTTTTTTCAGATATTTTGAAAAGATTGAAAGAGTATAAAAGTGCTTTATAGTACATAGCTAGGATGAGATCAGTGTCAGGGGAAAGAAAACTAGTTACAAGTAGTGGAACATACCTATTCTCAATGCAAGGAAGTATGTTCAGGATAACGACACTCGAGGGAAGGTAACTTCTCGGTAAAGGGGTGATCAAGCTCCAAAGGATATGTAAAAAGGATCTGCTTTGCTAGAAATGAGACAAGCTCAGGCTACATGGATTGTAACTCTGAAGTAGGGAGCTGACATAAATCTCAATAAGGAAAGAAAAAATCATGAAATGAAATTACAACTTCATATACACAAGGGATTCCTTCGAGAAAGGCCAGCATAAAGTTCAAGAGGAGTATGAAGTTATTCCTCAAGGACATGGTGGTACTAAAAAGGGACTCCCCAAACCTATAGGAGAAATATTAGCATGGTCACCAGATGCAAAACAAGATCTAACTCGGATTCCCATGTATGGGGAATATTTTCCACACACATAATGTCACTTCTATCAACAACATGAAGGTTTCATGACACTATGGAATGGTTTCGTACCTAAGGTTAAGATTAAACGGTCATAATTCCATGCAAAATGCAAGCGGATGTAAAATACTAACCTATATGCCAGTTCAAATATTATACATGTGATAGCAACGAATGGATCAAAGACTCAGTCAGAACGCGCTTAAATTGTGCCCCTACAACACAATATTTGGCCAAACGGTCCAAAAATAGTAAAAAATTGTCCAAACTATAGAAAAGTGGGTAAAAATTCCAAATTTATTTTCTATCAAATAGTAAAAAAAAAAATTCACCATACCATTTCAAAATTTACCCAACATATTGTTTTTGGACCAAAAAATTGAGCAACTGATTCCAGGAGCATCGGTCCACGAAATCACACGCCGCCTGGTTCAAGTAGATCAACATTCCACTCTCTTTCATTTTAATTTTTCATGGTTTCTTTTTTACTTTGGGCCATTCCAAAATAGACGCTTTCATCCCATGAGGAAAACAATTGTTTTTACACATATAGGGCTCGACACACACAGAAAAAATTGTGATACTCGTGTATGTATGCAGTTATTTTGATAATAGCCACATATAGGGATGCATTTCAAAAATTCAAGGGCACAAACTAATGAAACTTGGAAATTCTTGTGTAGGATGGTTCTAGAGTGGAGAGAACATGAGCATGAAGATGTTGACCGAGACATGCAAGCTGACTGAATGGATCAACAAGATTTTAGGGCTTGTGGTTTGTACAAATTATGGTGCCTTAGTAGCTTTAGAGAAAAAACCAAGGCTATTGAAAAAACTAGTAGACAATTGCGATCATGACTTAGAGACATTCCAGTTGGACGGGATGCCCCTCAGCCTTGAGGTTGAGAATATCTCTTTCATTATAGGACTATACCCAAGGGGGGAAGTGGTGAACCTATGATCTCATGCGATAGAAGGAGGCCTCACCATAGAGGAATACATTGTTATTTAATGCCACTTGGATACGAAAATAGTAGGGAGCCAGATCCCAATGAAATAAATATATAACCTAGGGCTAAAGGCAATACTGTTGGCACTTGGCAAGATAGAGAGTTTGGCATCCCTCCACCAGGATTCTAGGTCATTGATGTTCTATGCAATGGAGTGTATGTGTCCTACCATTTATCATTGGAGTACCTCACTACTGAGCAACATGAAATAATGGTTGACTGACTGTAAGATGGGAAGGGTGAGAAACTTTGGCTTTAGAAGTATCTTGAGTGCTTTGTTTTTTGAGCATGTGTTGGGAATAAGCCCAAAATTTGATATTTTCCCACATGGTGCTTGATATCTGGCTTAGCTACGATGGGAAAATTCCATTCATAGACAAGGAGGGGGGATAGTGGCAAACCCCTACCAAGCATACTTATTTCTCTAGTGGCATAGCCAAATCATTTCCATAGATGACTACCCCTATTAGGGGATAGATTTTCATGGAGACCCTGATATTCCCATTCCACCAGAATCTCCATATGGGGAGATAGGTAATGATCCCAACTCAAACTTGTTTTTTGAATTACTAAATATTTTTATGTTTTTTGATATAATGGAATCAAAAATACATGTTCTTTGTGTGATGAAATATATTAATACTTGGTCACGTATATGAAGACATGGGACCTAGAGGGACAGATGGTTTCCCTCGTCATCAATGGAAAAGGAAGAGGGGATGAGATCATGGATGTGGAAGTGGACCCTACGGTCAAAATCATTCACACCAACTTTTTTTGATTGACACATAGAGTACCGATGGCGCAAGTCAAGAACTTTTCTAAGGCCATGCAGTGCTAGGTTGTTGGTGTGCCATGCGCATGGGTTTGCTTATTCCGCCATCTATCTAGATTCGTAGTGTGATATCATGATCAACACCCTCCCCCTTCCCAGTCTTAGATGCTTGGGAGTAATTTTTGTTCTATGTCTGTGTAGTATATTTTGGTGGCTTGGAAGCCCCATTTTTGTATATGACATTATGTATTATGAAATCAAATTTTTTGACTTATATTTTAATGAAAAATACCTATGATGATCAATTATTATATTTACATGTGTAAATGTGTTTGTGAATTCTTTATCGTCTGTGAGACAAATGCCAATCTATTACATAATTTTCATACGAATCAACAACTTGATTAAAATTTCTTGAAATATTAATGTATGTTATGTTCTTAAATTTCTATTCTAGAAACCTTACATGCAAGAAACTTTGTAACAAAGTTGGATCCCTAACATGATACAATCCATTTAGCCGTGAGCCAAGTAGCTGTGAATCAAGACGTACCTCAAGAGAGTGAATACCATGTGAAATTACATCACACAACAACTCAATCATGGCACTATAATCAGCAATATTCTTCGATGAAGGTTGTAAAAATACGCCTCTTGAAGACAATAGTTGACCTGTAGGAGTATAAATCACCCAAGAAGCCGAGTATAAGTTTTGAGTGTGTCATCTAGCACCATCAGTGAATCCTACATAAAACGAAGACTTCATCGACATCTTCCACAAAAAATAGAAGAAATTCAACAAACTCGATCACCATAATAAGACCAAAACTAAGCTATGCAAATGTACAATAACATACAAAAGATCTGTTTTGGCTAAAAATCATGCATAGTACTTCTTAAGATAGAGCCCATTTCTAGGCTCCTCCAAGGCCATCCCTTCATAATCAAATAACTTGTAGGCACCTTCCTCTAATACTCGCTTGACCACGTAAGGACCATGCCACATAGGGTTAAACTTTCATGCCCCCAAGGGTTCCTTATCTTGGTCCCACAAAAGCACCAACTTACCTTCACTAAAATTCGTAGGATGGAAATACTTATGAGACTGGACCTTAATGCAATGCTTATAAATATCAAGAACCACTAAAAATTCTCAAGGCTACTCATCAGGTTTCTCCAAGTGGACAAGACACTCTTCTAATGTAGAAGTCTCTCGTAAAAGATCAACGACTAGATTCAAAGAAATCATTTAGCATTCAACTGGTATCATCCAATCCACCTCATGCAGAAGCTGATATGCAGAAAAACCAATGCCATTCTTAACCACAGTTCGAAAAGCCCACAAATTAGGATATAACATGATATGCCAATTGGTCTTTCTTTTTGAGATGGTTTGTTGGAGAATTGACTGAAGTGATTTATTCATTGCTTCAACCTGTCCATTCATGTTAGCAAAGTAAGAAGAGGAATGCTCTCGTTTATTCCCTAACTTCAAAGACAACTTAGCAATCATCTTATTTTGAAATTTCTTTTCATGGTCATAGAGAAGCTCCTTCAGGATACCGAACCGGGTGATAATCAGATTGAATACTAAATGCAGAGCTGTCTCACTTTTAGATTTAATAGTGGGCATAACCTCTTCCCATTTCGTGAAATAATCAACAACACTATAATGTGATGATGCCCCCGAGTCTAAGCTAGGTTGCAATCCATAAATCAACCCCCCACTTAACCAAAGGACCAATAATGATAATCAGATGAAAAGGGGAAGGATGGGAGTGCATGTTCCGTGCAAACACCTGGTAAGGGTGGCACTGATTGACCACATTAACATAATCTTTAAAGATGGATGACCAAAAATACCTTTCTCTCAAAATATTTTGAGCTATAGAAAGCCCAGATAAATGACCACCACATGCCCCTCCATGGCAATCTTTCAGCACAACCTTAGCTTCCTCATGAGTTAAGTGCCAATGGAAAATGGAATCATCCCCATGTTGATACAAGGTGTTATCCATAATGAGGTAATTCTTCGCTATATGACATAGTCGTCGATACTAATATCATGAGAGGTAAGAAGGAACCTTCAAGGTATGAAAATAGACAATAATGTCCCCATACCATGGGTCCATAGTTGAAATTAGAAAAATGTGATCATTAATGAAAGAGTCCTCATGAACCTCTCAGTCGTCCAAACTAGGAAAATCAGATATGAGCGCAGCAAAGATTAATGACTTCTTGGACTTTGCCAAAAAAAACTCGAGATAAAATTCCTTTAAAATCATAATCCATTTATTGTACTTTCCCCCTATCATCCTTCTAGTGAGGATGAATTGAAATGGATTAATGTGAGCCACAACAAAAGTTTGGCAAAGAAGGATGTAAATCCTCAAACGTTGGAGCGCATAGATGATAGCTAAGGATGGCTTCTCAACATGAGTATAACGAAGCTCCACATCAATAAGGTTTTGGATAAGATAATAGATGACATGCTCATGAAGCTCCTCATCCTCTTGAACTAATACCATACTGATTGTCTCTTGACGGCGTGGCCACATATATAAAAAATTCATGGCTATAGTCAGGTTGACTAAGCACGAGGGATGATGCCAAGGATTTATTTAAAGCACCAAAAGACTCCTGGGATCTCTCATCCTAGATAAATGGTGTCTCTTTCTTCAACAAACGCATAAATCCTTTCGTCAAATAGGAAAAATTAACCACAAATCCTTGCAAAAAGTTCTCCATTCCTTGCAAACATTGAAGATGTATAATATTATGCGAGGGAGACAATTGAAGTATTGGCTCAACCTTCAAAGGTTCGACCCTAATACCCTTCTTGGAAACAATGAACCCTATTAATCCACCAACCTTCACGTAAAAGATGCACTTATGAGGATTTAACCGAATTTAATAACGATGACATATTTCGAAAACCAAATGCAAATGATAAGAATAACACACCCTCATATGAGAGTGAGCATATAATTCATCTAAAAAACTTCAATTATGATTTTAAAATCGTGAAAGGTGAAGGTCATATCCCGTTGAAAAGTATCTCCAATGTTTTTAAGGACAAAGGGCATATTCCGATATCAAAATGTACCGAAAGGACAAATGAAATAAGTCTTATGTTGGTCCTCGGGTTTAATCTGGATCTGATTATATCCTAAAAAGTAATCCATAAAGGAGAAAACCTCACTCCCTGAACACTCATCCAAAATATGATCAATAAATGGTGTGGGGAAGTTATCCTTAGGATAGGCTCAATTCAAGTGTCTGAAATCAGTGCATAAACACATTGTAATATCCTGAATTTTTGACCTAACACTTAAAGGAATGTGCCTATTGATTATGATGATTATCTTGATATTTTATTTTTATATTGGGCCTAAGAACACATTGCATATGAACATGATGATTTGTTTTATATATTGGGTGAAGCAAATTATTCTTGATATATATATATATATATATATATATGCGTTTTTGTGTTGGGCATGGACCCTGAAGTACATAATTGATGAGATGTTTTGTGCTAAGCGGGAAGCTTTGCAGCACTTGAGTAATTGATGATTTGTGTTGACCAGGAAGCTCTAGAGCACATGATTTATTGATTATTTTTGTTGAGCGAGGAGATTTGGAGCACATGACTACTTACCTTTGTGTTGAGTCAGAATCTATGGAACAAATGAAAAGATAATTGGAAGTGTTGGGTATAAGCCTTGGAGTATTCCATGTTGATGTTGAGCGTAAGCTCTAGAGCATCAGATCCTTGTTCATTGTGTCCCTAGGTGTATCGTACAATTACATGCTAGCATTAGTGTTGAGCAAGGAGCTCTATAATTGCATTGAATTGTAACTCCATGTTAAAGCATTGAGTATGGGATCTGGTAAGCGCTAGGGTTTACTAAAAAGAATTTAATAACTTTCAAGTGAAAATGACTCGAGAAAAATATTGATCTCATCATACTTATTTTTAAGTGATTAAATGAGATTTTGAGTTTCTGTATTCTCATCAAGTACTGAAGAGATACCATGTTATACCAGGGAAATCCAACATGCAAGGATGTTTAGAGTTTCCTATCCTAGTAGACCTAAATCGTCTACCTACTTGACCTCGAGGAACTCTCATTAAGTCTATGGATCATGGTATATGATGCCCAAATACAAATTTTAAGAAGTTTTACATTATTATGTACTTTATACATTGTATGTATAAAGAGTTAAATATAATTATAATATTAATGATGAAAGAAAAATAAAATTTCCATCAAATTATTATTTACTATGTAAAGATAATAAATAGTCCAAAAGCTAAAAAAGTCTAACTAGGAACTACAAGAAAGTTCCTAAGTTAAAATATTAATAATTAACCAAAGTTATTGAAAAGGGTTAAATAAAGAAACCAAGGTTTCTTGATTTAACTATCCCTTTGACTGAAAAGTCTATCTATAAAGACTCAAGCTAAGGAAAGGCTTGGGGTTCTGATTTATCATTAGAGGAGTCATTTTTCTACCTATTTGCTCTCAAGTAAATTCTTGGAGAACATTTTTGAGGAAGGAAAAGGAGAACTGATCCAGATCTAATATACCAGATAGGAAACCCTAACTTAGGTGTAGTAATGTCCTAAAAAATTGAAAAAAAATAAAATTATAGGCTAGTAAAAACTACATAGATGGAACATTATTGACTTGCGGAACTATATCGTGCAATTCATGTACTACTGTTTACTCGTAAGATGTTCTTATGTTTTGTCATTTACTTTTAGTCATTATTATTAATGTATTTTACTTACGATGTCGTGCTATTGTTTACTGTTGAGTATTATGTTTATACATCTGTCTCATATGAGTCATTACTGGATTTAAATGGTTCATCCTTTCTGCATAGTCATACTTGTTTATTTATAAAATCCTAACTTAACTTTTTTTGTGGAAACAATGTGGGCATAGTGGCGGGACTTGTTCTTCCATAATGGTTCAAGATGTAAAGGTGTTTACTTGTTCGTAGGATTACTTAGTTCTATGAACTAAGGAACCTATTTTTATTTCATATGCACTTCATACCTTGAGATAGGATCTTGTTTAAAGGGTATTAAATGTCTTCGTCCTAAAGGACCTACTGCTGGTTGTTACGGTTTCTTACCGAGCCAGATTCATAACATGGTAAGTGTTGTTTCGTCAATTTAGCTATCACAGCTAAATTTCCTGTGCACTACTTATACTTCCTTATGGTTTAAGTTTTGTCTTTTTATACTTAATATAATCTTGTTCTATGTTTATTTTATTAAAATTATTAACATACCTATGTTTTCTTATTTGCACGTTACGATCTTCGCTTAAAACCATACCTTTTATTTTTATAAGGGTTAAATATTTAACATGGCATATTTTATATGCCATGTTCACTAAGCATTAAGATTAGGTCAATTGCATTGTAATGGGTTAAGTATTAATCTTATGGTTTATATGTTGTATTCCTTGTGGCTTAAACCTTGGACTAGCGCATGATATACAGGGACTATGTAGCAAACATAACCTTTCTATATAATAATCATTGAAATATGATTTGGGGTGGAGACATATTATATGGTTGAACCATATACATTGGGGTTTAACAATTTTCATTGTGGTATAGACTATCGTTTGGTAACAACTTCAAACTATGGAAAAGTGGGTTTTTGGCTTTGATGTTTGGAACAAAATGCCACCATTAATACACCTTGGTTTTCATAGCAGCCAAAAATTGGGCTTGGCTCATGGAGGTGTGGTCATTTTGCTTGTCATTTGGGGTTTGGTCTTGGCTTTGCACAGGGGGAATGGAGGGGACCTCCAGACTTGGAAGGTATGTTTCTATTGGGGTTTTCTTGCCTTCTATTTCATGTTGTTTTGAAGCTTTTATCGTTTCCATACTTCTAACTCTTGGTTTCGCTGGTTGGTTGCAGGTGTCGAGGTATGATGAAGAGCAGTGTGGCTCAATTTCTGTCATGGGTTTCACTATGAGAGAAGTGCAAGGTAAGCCTTGCCAACAAGCTTGCAGTTATTTTCTCTCAGCTTGTCTGCGTGGTGTTTCATCATATTTTTTTTGGGTTCTCTGTGGGGTTTGAATTCACCTTTGAGCTTGTAATGAACAGACTTGGGTTTTAAGATTAATAGTGTGGTGTTTTTGGCCATGAAGCAAAAATGCATTCTCACAGGATCTATGTATTTAATTTTGGGTTATGTAAATTATAAATGGATTTGGGGCTTTTGAGCCATGGACTACACCATTGCTTTTAATGGTTCCATAGCCCATTGGCACGCCTATGTGGACTTGAATACAATGATGGAATTACTGTGCATAATGTAACTACTCTGCAATTATAAAGTGGCTATGGTTATTATGCTTACTGTGTGTGTGGATGGCATTTATGCTATGTTAATGGTTTATTATCATGGTGTATAAACCTGAATATGCCTTTGTTTATGGTTTGTGCGTTGAGTATTTATATTTGGTTGTAATAATGGACAGCGTGGAGTAAGGCCACGTCATAAATGGCTTGATCCTTTCCCTTAGTGGATGCGATAGATCCAATTGATTTCATTACTATTTATACTGTGCTGATTAGTGAGTGGGGTGAATTCGTTAACAGAGTTAGTTTTTTTATTTAAATCCATACTGTGTATTTTTATTTCGTATTTCATGGCTTGGGTGAGTATTCCGCATAACTTCACATGGTTGTTTTATTTTTTAATGTTTTTGTGGGTTTAGTATATAATGTTGATTATGTATAAGATGGGGTGCAAGCCCACAATGGCCTCTGTTGATCTATTTAGACTTTTAGATGGATTGTGTAATAAAATAATTGGTAAATATAAACTAATAAAGTAAATAAAAACCTTTCAACACATTTCAACCCAAGAAAACACTAAAGACTATGGAGGTTTTATTCACCCTTTCTCCTTTATCTCTTTGCTGAATAATTGCTTACTAACAGTAAGAATCAAATTATGTTCTAAAAACCAAATGTCTAAACATTTGGTTTCAATTTTAAACATAATGAAAATAAATATCAATTTACAGTAACCATAACTATGTTTAGGTTAAATTTAAAAGAATTGAAAATTAAAACAAAACAGATAAAAATCTCATAGCATGCCATATTTTTTTTAAAAACCATAATATTTATATAACGATTAAAGAAGTTACAAAACAATACGCTTAAAATCCTATTCAAATTACAGACAACATCTAAAACCCTATCATCATTATCAAAACCACTACTGTCTCCTTAGAGGTTACGACCTAATGGCCTTTTACAAATAGAGTCATGGCTTAAAATCCTATACAAATACAAGTTCTTCTGTAACCAAAAATACAGCCATGAAATCCCAAAAGAATTCCATCATGATACAACCACTAAGGCTTCAAATTTTTCTTCACAACACATCACAATATCGACCAGATAGCTATAAAAAAGAAATAGATCAAAATTTATCCACAGCCGAGGAGTAATCCAAAAACCAAACAGACAGTACCTACTAAAAACACCATACACCAGTGTAGGAGAAACCTTAGGTGGGGTCGATGCTTACAAGGGTAGACACGAAGTGTGGAGTCCTTGCAGGGTTTTCTTCAGTTGTTTCCAGCACCCTTCTACAACCTTTTACGAATTCAAGTACCCGGACAATGAAACCCATGAATATTAAAAACTCATACAAATAACTAAGGTAATAAGTCTATTAATTGTGCAAAAATAATTATAGCTTTGTTTAAAAACTAAATATCTTACATGAAAGTGGATTCTCATTCTCATAATGGTATAAGAAATAGACCCTAGCAATGAGTAAGGATACACCAAGCTACAAGAATAACTATAGTTAAGGAAACCCCAACCTCGAACGAAAAAGAGGCAAGCCCAAAGCTAAAACCCCGATGGACACCACTAAAAAAACTGAAGGCACACTATTTTAAAAAACAACTCAGAAAGATTCAACCATAGCACCAAAGATAACGGGAATCCCACACAGAGGAAAAGCAATGGTGAAATGACCTCTCCCACAAAGTAAAGTAGTGGCTAAATGAACATTGCATGCAGAATAACTCAAACTAGAAAAAGGAGGCCTATACTCGAAGGGATAAAGGATTAACATCAAATCCTTACAGCCATGAGTCTGCGGCTCTTCACCCCACAGCAAAGACAAGAAAGTGAGGTAAAAATGTGATATTTTAGTTTTTAGGATAGTTTTATATTGAACAACAGAGTAAAAAAAAACCTAACCATCAAGCATGGACCACATGGCTTTGAAATTATTTGCAAAGTGAGGGTTTTACATTATAGTTCAAGACCTCTTTGGAGTAGCCTGTCCACAATAGCATTTTATAAAGAAATCTATAGTTAAAATCCTTTGTCAAAACTCACTTTATCGTTACATTATAAATGTGCATTTATAACCCTAAAGAATCATGTAGCGAGGTAATATTTAGATACATTAGAGTTTACATTATGTTCTATAATCTTAGAAAGGGGTAAAAACTTATGCAAAGAATTCTTCAACTTTATTTGCATAATAAACAACACATTAGGAGAAACCATAGCATTGAAAAAGACCTTGTAAAAGACTTGATCTTTTATGTATGTGTGTTTGTTAAACTAGGATGTTGTTTAGCTTGATTTTGTTAGTATAGTTATCAAAATTATATTTGTATATCCCCATTATGAGACGAGGATAATATGAAGGTTAAATCAGATAGATTTTTATAGAAAATAATCATTTTATTCTTACACAAAAAGTAGAAATACTATTGTTTGAAGATATCAAATTTGTATTATTACATCTCTAGTTCATAATTACTAGACATTAGACGAAATTTGAGGTCTAAAATGGACCTCCGAAGGAAAATAATAAAATAATATTTAAAATAATAAAGTAATAGTTAATAATTTTGGAGGAAGAATGAAAAAACTACTTTTTGTGTTCGTATTTTCAACATATATCCCTATTTTTTTACTCAAATTTTGAGTGGGAGAGCTCGTTGGATGCAAAATTTAATTCTGCATCCAACGAGTGCCCATGCTTCATACTTTTGACGAACCCGCTACCCCAAAAACAAGAAATACCTAAAAACTGTGATGATGACATCATCATCACGTCTTTTTAGGTATTTCTTATTTTTGGCATAGCGCAGTCCGTCAAAAGTATGCAGTGTGCGGAATTAAATTTTGCATCCAACGAGCTCTCCCACTTGAAATTTGAGTAAAAACACAGGGATATATGTCAAAAATACGAACAAAAAAATTAGTTTTCTTTTATGACAAATATGTCAATGAAACCATTATGGTTGACTCATTTTATTGAAATTCTATTGGTTCTTGAATTCCAACTCAAAAAATTTATTGTTGGCACGTTTTATTATAAGGCCCATTTTAGACCCCAAATTTCCTCTAATGGAAGTTAGTAAATTGTCTTATGAACTAGGTTTTCTTTCCATGTGTGAATGTTAGTCATTGCACTTTACGACTATAACTAGATTTAGGTTTTCCTATGTTTATTTAACTCGTTTATTGTTAAAATTAAATATTCTTGAATAACCTCAGCATCAAGTAATAACGAATAAAAGGATCTCCTATATAGTTACCTTTCAATAGAATTCATGCATCAGCTAAGTTGATAAAAGATTGATAAAAATTAAATGAACAAGTTATATTTGTAGCGAAATCGAAAAGCAATTGGACTATGTTCAGTTTACTAAACACTTATGTTTAACTACAACTATTTAAAACATAAATATATAGATCAATTATACCTCATTCATTTGATCAAAGCTGTAAAATAAATAAATTTACTAGCATTATATTTTATGCTAGTTGAGATAATAATCTCGATTCAGAAACTGGTTACAAAACGACTTACCTATAAAAGACCTGTAAAAGAAGCATCACTTCACTGCATTAGCTAAAAATCTAAGTAAGCCTCGATCTCAACTGAAGTTCCTTCATATTTTCACAAAACAGTAAAACAAACTTAGCACTTAGTAATTAAACAGATGTTTCAATTCCTATTGTTCCAAATCATAACCTACTAAATCAAATCCTTAACAATGATTTAGGAAATCAAATAATTAAGTATGTAGAACTATATATTAACAAGAATCAGTTCTATTTTAAGCCTGTTTAGGTTAACTGTTAACAATTAAATGTTCCGTAGTAGTGACAATTGCAAACATTTATTGTCATATGAAAAATTTTAAATTTTTATGAATTTTTGGAGTATTACATGTGGTATCAGAGAACAAGTTCAGACAGTAGGCATGAATGCAACTCAAACTGCATAGATACATAGTAAATTAAATGCATGCATACTGATTACTATTTTCTTTTTGAAATGGTTTTCCAAAAAATTTCTCTGAGATAAACTGCATGTATAGAAAGACTCGAGGAATATGAAGATGGAGTGTCCGCATTTAATGAACAAAGTAATTCTAGAAGAAATCCACCTCAAGAAGAAATAACCTATAATTGTCTAGAATTATTACAAAATGTTAAAGAATTAAGAACAGGGATGGAAACAATAAAAAAGGAAAATGAAAGAATTCTGAGAGCTCAAGAGGAGCTGAACCATATCTTGATGGAAATATTTCTGAATGAAGAAAAACATAAACAGGCAGGATCTAAAGTGTAATATCTGTCTTGTGTACCATAAATATTTGGTAAACTATGATTGAACATTGTATTCATCTTCTGGTGAGGAGCTCAAGGCCAAGGCCCCACCAGTAAGACCTTGTAATTGATACTATCTAAAGTGCCTGAGGACACTTAAGAGTTGGACAGAGCTCAACGACAAGAAACTGAACCCACGAGTGAAAAGAAAAAAGAATGGTCAAAGAGCCTTAATTTCGATAACGTAGCTTTAGTATCATCTTAACTATGGCATCCTATAGGGATTCTTGTGTCGCCAGAATTAGCCCAATTAAAATACAATATCCAGCTATTTAAAATCAAATGTAATTAAGACATGATCTAATATTTTTCAATGATAGTGACCTTGACAAAAGGGTCAAGGGGCTAAATGTAAAGTAGGAAGAACCAAAGGGAACACCATCCCAAAGAATTAATGGTTAAGAGACTATATGATTTAGTCTCCTTATAAATTAAGAAGAAGAAGGATATA
>LPNX010498756.1:0-12108 GCA_001517045.1 Pseudotsuga menziesii
AAATAGTAACAGATTCAATGATAAATCATATTATTCCTAACTCTATAATCACAAGAAAATTGCCAGAAGTTCAAATTTTAACAATTCAATTATTTATTCATTGTTAAAGAAGAGTAGAACTAAAAGAGTAATATAGTTAATGATAATTCATATTATTCCTAACTTTATAATCAAGAAAGTGGACACATTCGGACCGCATACATCAGAGCGGATGATTTCTAGTATGCCTTTGGCTTTGCTTTCGCTACTGGGAAATGTCTTCTTTGTATTCTTTCCTTTCGGACATACTTTGCATATCCCATCATGTTTTGTTTGGAATTCTAGAAGACCTTCAACAGCTTTGCTTGCAATAGGTAGTGCTCTGTAATGCACATGTGCAAGCCTTCTATGCCAAAGCTCATTTGGCTCTATTGTGTCATGGACCAAGGCTTGTTCTAGATGGCCCTTCAATTTGTACAATCCTCCTTCTTGTTCTCCAATCATCACTGCATCATTGATAGTCTTACCTATTGACCACATGATGACTTGACCATCTATGAATGCAACCCTCATTCCTTTTGCATCCAATGATGATATGGAGAGAAGGTTCTTCTTGAGTCCTGGCACAAACAATACTTCTTTCATTGTTAGAGACTTACCAGAGTCTAGTTTATATGAAGATTGCCCACTACCTTTTATTGGATATTGGTAGTCATCTCCTAGATTCACCTTGTGAGGTGATTCATGTTCTGACAGTCTTACAAAGGATTCCTTGTATCTATTCATATGTTTGGAAGCCCCATTGTCTATAAGCCAATCATCACTACCATGAGTAATGTTACCTATGAGTGCAGAGATCAGAACATATTCATCCTTGCTTCAAGAATCTTCACTTTGATATCGAGATCTCTTCTTGGATGGTTCATCATCCTCTGCAGCATGAGCATGATGTATTATTTTGTTCCCCTTCTTCTTATGAGAGTGGTTCTTGTTCTTAGGACAGTCTTTTGCAAAGTGTCCTATCTCATCACATGTATAACATCTTAATCTAGATGGGTCCTTTCTATTGTTATCTCTATGATGAGAATTCTTACCTTTTAAGTGATGAGTTTTTCTTCTACCTTTCTTGGAGTGAACTGTGATAACTTGATATTCACTTCCCATATTCTCTTCTCGAGTTGCTATCCGAGCTTCTTATTGAGATCACTTTTCCCATAGTCTGCTGAACTTGACTAGCTTCTTTCTAGCACAAATTCCTTGGATGAAAGAATTCCATGACCTAGGAAGGCCATTCAAAGTAGTCATCACAATCTCTGCATTTTCCACTTCATCGTTAACACCTTCTAATTGTTCCTTGATATGATAAATCCTTGTGAAGTAGGACTACATAGTCACTGCATTTTGAATCTTCACATTCTTCAGTTGATTCCTTAGAGTCATCTTCCGGTTTATGTTCTTCCCTTCAAACAATTTGGTTAGGGCATCAAACATAGCTTTAGGTGTCTTGAGAGAGGACACGTGTGGGATAAGGTGATCCTTTATGGAATTAGAAATGATCCTCTTTTCCATAACCATATTCTTCTTATGTAAGGCCTTAGCCTCATGTCCCTCTGGAACTAGAACCCCCTCATGGATGTAGGAGTCTAACTCATTTTCTTCTAGGACCAGGGAGATCCTATACTTCCAGGCTCGAAAAGTATCAGCCCCCTCATGATTTTAATCAAGCTTGGTATGATGAGACATCTTAACTGAGAACCTCAAATGGAAATACAAAATATTTTAGATCTTACCAGGTTTAAGATGTCAGATTTGAAACTTGAGCTGAAATTTTGCAGTACTGGATTAGGAGCAAATTAGGGTTTTGCTTTTCTGGAGTTTTGTCCATCCAAATGCCTTGAAATTTGTCCCTAACTTTTAATTTGGGGAGGAGATCAATCCAGGCCTAGGATCACTGAAAAATTCCTCTTCTGTGAAAAGCCCTAATTTTCGACAGTAGTGTCAGGTCCAAAATTGAAAAACCCTCAGAATTGGATTCTGCTTCGACAGAAAGATACGCCCTAAGGAGGAGAGTTATTCCACCTTACTTTTGCTGAAAATATGTGGAGGAAGATCCACAAACTAGAAATACCTAGTTCCCACAACTGCACAGTGTCTTCTTCTCAGGTTAGCTCGGATACCATGTTAGTTTTTCAACTTTAAGATAACATTATTAGGATCTTTAACTGAGAGAATAACAAGTACAACAATCAAATACAAGAGACAATGAACACAGTGTTTTTCCTCGGGGAGACCATAAAGGAGAAAACCCTGCAAATTCCTTAGAGATAGAATCAGCACCAAAATAGTAAAAGCCCCAAAATAGTAAGTGATCTCTCGACAACAGTAATATTCTTCTTCTTTAGCCCCAGTGTCTTCTCCTTCCTCAACTATGCACTATACTTGAGTGTGGATGAGTTGTGTGATAAATAGAGACTCCAGTTATCTATTTATACTAATCCCGACATGACTAAAACCCTACCAGGGCCGACCTCTACTAGGAGAGTCTAATAACACTAGTGCCCCGAAACTGTAGGGACTTTAACCCTTAGACAATCGGAGTGTTACTCACTATGACTTGACATGACTTGTTTACTTTATTGATCCTCCCAATCGTAACATAGAGGCATGACAAAAAGACTCAATTACATTATATATACATCCTGGAATAAACATCAGGTTACAATACATAACATACATAGATGAATACATTCTGAATTTACAAATACATCAACACTCCCTCTTAACTAGGAAGGTATTCTTTCGACACAATTTTCAGCACCGGTCTTCTTCTTTGTATCAACTGGATCATCTTGTCATCTACATCTCAAGTCTTCTTCATCTTCAAGTCATCTTCATTCTTTGAATCTGTATCATCTCTCAATCTGGATCATATCTCGATCTAGACCATCATGGGACATCATCACTGGATCTGGATCATCTCTCGATTTGGATCATCATAGGTCATCATCACTGGATCTGGATCATCACTCGATTTGGATCATCACTGAATCTGGATCATCACTCGATTTGGATCATCACTGGTCATCATCACTGGATCTAGATCATCACTCAATTTGGATCATCACTAGTCATCATCACTGGATCTCGATCATCACTTGATTTGGATCATCACTGGTGCTATCTCATGATTCTTCTCGTCATAGGAAGTTCTAAATATCCATCCCTTTTTCATGCTGGTTGTAGGCATAGCCATCATGTAGGTCTTCACCCAGAACTTACATCTGACCTACTCGTCAGAAAGGCACACCTAGCACTCACATCTGATCATATAGGAACCAATCCTATAATCACATCAAAAAGGCCCAGCACTCACATTCACTAGCATGATAGGACATCACATCACTAACATCTATGAAAAGGCTTCAACACTTACATCTGACCTACTCATCAGAAACGCACAGTACTCACATCCATCCAGGCTGGAACACATCCTACTCACAATGATGGAAGATTTTCTCACTTTCATCCAGGATGGAACACATCCTACTCACAATGATGAAAGAATCTCATCTAAGGCTGGAACACATCCTGCTCACAATGATGAAATATTTCTGCACTTACATTCATCCAGGCGGGAACAAATCCTGCTCACAGTGATGAAAAGGCTCTGCACTTACATCCATCCAGGCAGGAACACATCCTGCTCATAGTGATGGAAGGGCTTGCACTCATATCTAATCTTGTAGAAACCAATCCTACAGTCATATTAGAATGGCCCCCAGTCCTCCTCGACTGAGCTACCTGGTAACTGACCAGGTGCCTCCATTCACCTAGAGAATGGCAGTTGCCCTTACCTCTGACCTGCTCATCGAAATGGCCAACACTCACATCTGACATGGAAGGAACTTAATCCTTTAGCCATGAGAGAATGGTTCAGGCCTTACATCTAATCAAGTGGGAACACATCCCTCTATCACATCATAGTTGCTACTCAGTCCTAGAATGAGTGTTCCTCGTACCTTACCAAGAAGCTCCATTCAAAGAATGGCAATTTCCCTTACATCTGTCCTACTCGACAGAATGGCCAGCACTCATACCTGACATGGAAGGAAGCAATCCTCTCACCATGAAAAAGTGGCTCAGCCCTTACATCTGACCTACTCGTCACAATGGCTATGGATCTCAGCACTCATATCTGACATGGAAGGAACCAATCCTCTCACCATGACAGAATGGCTCAGCCCTTACATCTGACCATGGAAGGAACCAATCCTCTCACCATGACAGAATGGCTCAGCCCTTACATCTGACCATGGAAGGAACCAATCCTCTCACCATGTCAGAATGTCCATGGGACTCATCACTTTCCCTTGGAGTAAATCTCGATCTGGAGAACACCAAGCTTCTCCTTGAAGTACTCGAACTTCACCCTAGCCAATGGCTTTGTCAATACATTATCTATTTGTTCCTCTGTCACAACATATAGGAGCTTCACTGCTCCCCTCTGCACCATATCGCTGATATATTGGTACCTGATCTCAATATGCTTCGAATTGTCATGGAACACTGGATTCTTTGACAACTTCATGCAACACTGGTTGTCACAATGTATACAAGTAGCATCCAAATTGAGATCAAATAAATCAGACAGTAGCTTCCATAGTCATACTACCTCACAACTAGCTGAACAAGCTGCGACATACTCTGCTTTAGCTGTACTCAGTGCCACATAGTATTTCTTCCTGCTAAACCAAGAGATCACACCTGATCCCATACTGAAGCAACACCCTAAAGTGCTCTTCCTATCGATGGCACTACCTTCCCAATCCGAATCAACATAACCCTCCAGGTTAATATTTCAATTTGCATTGTACTTGAGCCCATAATCAACTGTACCCCTCAGGTACCTCAGAACATGCTTTGCAGCAATGAAGTGAACATTTCTCGGATTTGTCAAGAACTGGCTGAAGGTGTTCACAACAAAGCAAATGTCTAGTCTCATGTTTGTCGGGTACATCAATGACCCAATCATCTGACGATATATCGTAGCATCAAACGTATCTGATGAAGCATCGCACAATAGCTTCAGGTTCAATGCCATAGGTGTGGCCATAGCCTTGCATTCCATCATCCCAAACCTCTTCAGAATCTCTACTGCATACTTCCCTTGTCCAAGAAATATTCTATCTATACTATGCCACACCTCCATACATTGAAAGTAATGCATCATCCCCAAGTCCTTCATTTCGAACTCAGCAGCAAGATTTCTCTTCGCATCAGTAATCAACCCACCCGTACCTATCACAAATATATCAACTACATACAGTAGAAGCATCACTGGGTTGCCATCCTCAACCTTGTAGTAAAGGTTGGAATCTGCTTTACTCTTAGTCAAGCCCAAACTAGA
This sequence comes from Pseudotsuga menziesii, assembly GCA_001517045.1. NCBI lineage: Eukaryota > Viridiplantae > Streptophyta > Pinopsida > Pinales > Pinaceae > Pseudotsuga > Pseudotsuga menziesii. Next base: position 5,387 of record LPNX010498756.1, read on the forward strand.
TAGAAAGCTGTCAATTCTACTGTACCAAGTCTTGGGTTCCTGTTTCAAACCATATAGGGCTTTCTTTAGTCTACACACATGAGACTCCCTGTCATGTGTCTCAAAAATGAGTGGTTGTTCTACATACACTTCCTCTTCCACTACACCATTCAAGAAAGCAGTCTTGACATCCATTTTGTGTATCTTCCATTTCATCACTGCAGCCAAAGCAAGTACTAATCTGATGGAAGTGTATCTAGCTACAGGTGCAAAGGTTTTTTCATAGTCTATTCCTTCTTTCTAAGAGAAACCCCGAGCTACAAATCTTGCCTTATATTTTTCAATTCTACCATCTACAGCATGCTTGATCTTGTAGATCCATTTGGAAGTTACAACTGAATTCCCTTCTGGTCTTGGGAAAACATCTCAAACATCATTCTTCATGATCGATTGGTATTCTTCGATCATAGCATCCTTCCATTCTTTCCGTTCTGCTACTTGTTCGTAACTAGAAGGTTCTTTATCAATGAAATCACATAGTAAAGCTACATACCTAGAGCAGGATTTGGTCCTCTTTCTTTCTCTATGATTCTCTTCTAGAGATCCATATCTTTCCACACCTTGGATAAGTTCTCGTACACAAGTAGGTTTCCTCTTATGAGGATTCTTCTCTAGAGGTGGATCTACAAGTCTTTGTGGTTCTTCAAATTCTTGAGCTTCTTCTTGAGCTTCTTCATTCATGGCTGTATCATGAATTTTGGGTGCTTCTGCTTCTGCTTCTTCAGGTTCTTCAATGGGTCTTTTTCTAGATTTGATGTAAGTTGTGTCTTCATCAAAAGTAACATCCCTGCTGATGTCAATCTCCTTTTATCCTTGGAAATATATTCTGTAAGCCTTCGAGCTTTTAGAGTATCCCACAAATACACCCTTCTTTCCTGAAGGATCTAATTTTGTTCTCTTCTCTTTTGGAATGTGTATGTAAAAAGGGCAGCCAAATATTCTCAGATGGCTAACTTTTGGTTTCTTTCTGGAGAAGACTTCTTCAGGAGACTTGTTCTCGAGTACCGGTTCTGTACATACATTGTTGTTATGGCAGCTTCCACCCAAAGATGCATAGGAATATCGTGATCATGAAGCATGGTTCTTGCAGCTTCCATGATAGTTCTATTCTTCCGTTCCGCAATCCCATTCTATTGTGGATTATAAGGAGTGGACAACTCCCTCTTAATCCTTGTTTCTTTGCATAGCTCTTTGAATTCATTCAAAGTGAATTCTTTGCCATTATCTGATTGAAAGGTCTTGATCTTCTTTTCAGTATGGTTTTCGATCACGGCTTTGAATTCCTTGAACTTACTGAATACTTCATTTTTGTTCTTCACTGAAGTAAACCAATGTCTTCCTAGAAAAACCATCAATAAAAGAAACATAATATGCATACCCACTTAGTGATTTTGATGACATCGGACCGCATACATCAGAGTGGATGGTTTCTACTATGCCTTTGGCTTTGCTTTCACTACTGGGAAATGTCTTCTTTGTATTCTTTCCTTTCGCACATCCTTTGCAGATCCCATCATGTTTTGTTTGGAATTTTGGAAGACCTTCAACAGCTTTGCTTGCAATAGGTAGTGCTCTGTAATGCACATGTGCAAGCCTTCTATGCCAAAGCTCATTTGGCTCTACGATGTCATGGACCAAGGCTTGTTCTGGATGGCCCTTCAATTTGTACAATCGTCCTTCTTGTTCTCCAATCACCACTACATCATTGATAGTCTTACCTCTTGGCCACATGATGACTTGACCATCTATGAATGCAACCCTCATACCTTTTGCTTCCAATGCTGATATGGAGAGAAGGTTCTTCTTGAGTCCTGGCACAAACAATACTTCTTTCATTGTTAGAGACTTACCAGAGTCTAGTTTATATGAAGATTCCCCACTCCTTTTTATTGGATATTGGTAGTCATCTCCTAGCTTCACCTTGTGAGGTGATTCATGTTATTATAGTCTTACAAAGGATTCCTTGAATCCAGTCATATGTTTGGAAGCCCCACTGTCTATAATCCAATCATCACTACCATGAGTAATGTTACCTATGAGAGTGGAGATTATAACATATCCATCCTCGCTTGAAGAATCTTCACTTTCATATCTGGATCTCTTCTTAGATGGTTCGTCATCCTCTGTAGCATGAGCATGATGTATTCTTTTGTTCCCCTTCTTCTTATGAGAGTGGTTCTTGTTCTTAGGACAGTATTTTGCAAAGTGTCCTATCTCATCACATGTATAACATATTAATCTAGATGGATCCTTTCTATTGTTATCTCTATGATGAGAATTATTACCATTTAAGTGATGAGTTATTCTTCTGCCTTTCTTGGAGTGAACTGTGTGAGATTGATCTTCACTTCCCATCTTCTCTTCTCGAGCTGCTATTCGAGCTTATTCTTGAGAACAATCTTCCCATAGTCTTCTGAACTTGACTAGCTTCTTTCTAGCATAGGTTCCTTGGATGAAAGAATCCCATGACCTAGGAAGGCCATTCAAAGTAGTCATCACAATCTATGCATTTTCCACTTTTTCATCAACAGCTTCTAATTGTTCCTTGATATGAGAAACCCTTGTGAAGTAGGACTGGATAGTCTCTACATTCTGAATCTTCACATTCTTCAGTTAATTCCTCAGAGTCATCTTCTGGTTTATGTTCTTCCCTTCAAATAATTTGGTTAGGGCATCAAACATAGCTTTAGGTGTCTTAAGAGAGGACACATGTGGGATAAGGTGATCCTTGATGAAATGAGAAATGATCCTCTTTTCCATAACCATCTTCTTCTTATGTAAGGCCTTAGCCTCATCTCCCTATGGAACTGGAACCTCCTTATGGATGAAGTAGTCTAACTCATTTTCTTCCAGGACCACGGAGATCTTATACTTCCAGGCTCGAAAGTTATCAGCTCCCTCAAGCTTTTCATCAAGCTTGGTATGATGATACATCTTAATTGAGAACATCAAATGGAGACACAAAATATTTTAGATCTTACCAGGTTCAAGATGTCGGATCTGAAACTTGAGTTGAAATCCTGTAGTACTGGATTAGGAGCAAATTAGGGTTTTTCTTTTTCGGAGTTCTGTCCACCCAAATGCCTTGAAATTTGTCCCTAACTTTGGTTTTGGGGAGGAGATCAATCTAGGCCTGGGCTCACTAAAAAATTCCTCTTCTGTGAAAAGCCCTAATTTCTGGCAGTAGTGTCAGGTCCAAAACTGAAAAACCTCATAATTGGATTATGCTTCGATAGAAAGATGTGCCCTAAGGAGGAGAGTTATTCCACCTTAATTTTATAGAAAATGTATGGAGGAAGATCCGCAAACTAGGAATCCCTAGTTCCCGCAGCTGCATAGTGTCTTCTTCTTAGGTTAGCTCTGATACCATGTTAGTTTTTCAACATTAAGCTAGCATTATTAGGATCTTTAACTGAGAGAATAACAAGTACATCAATCAAACACAAGAGACAATGAACACAGTGTTTTTCCTCAGCGAAACCATAAAGGAGAGAACCCCACAACTTCCTTAGAGATAGAACCAGCACCAAAATAGTAAAAGACCCAAAACAGTATGTGATCTCTCGGCAGCAGTAATCGTCTTCTTATCTAGCCCCAGTGTCTTCTCCTTCCTCAACTATGTGCTATACTTGAGTGTGGATGAGTTGTGTGATGAATAGAGACTCCAGTTCTCTATTTATACTAATCTCGACATGACTAAAACGCTACCAGGGCTGACCTCTATTAGGAGAGTCTAATAACCCTAGTGCCTCAGAACTATTGGGACTTTAACCCTTAGACAATTGGAGGGTTACTCACTATGACTTGACATGACTTGTTTACATTATTGATCCTCCCAATATGAACATCAGGGCATGACAATATGACTCAATTACATTATATATACATCTTGAAATAAACATGGGGTTACAATACATAAGATACATAGATGAATACATTCCAAAGTTACAAATACAACAACAATTGTTAGGGCTTTACCATGTAAATATTATGTCCCATGGTTTCTATTGTGCTATTGTGTATTATATTTATTTTCATTCTTGTTGCAAATATGTATTTCATATGCTAAGATACCTATCAAGTGGTATTCGAGAGGAGTTAGGAAATCAAACGAAATCCATTCCAGTGATATTCAAAGGGAGGAGGTGCATATAGTGGAGGAAGGAGAATATACTGAGAACGAGATCTTACCTTGATTCTATCCCCTCTATGTGTTTGATCCTCTTGGAGAAGACAAAGCTATCACATGGTGATGGAATCCCACAAGAGGGAGAATGAAGAGTCACAACAAAAGAGTTTGAAAACTATATCTTGGTAGCATTTTAGAAGAGGTCACACTTGGACATAGATATTTAGAGGGGAAACCTCATTTTTATTATGTGTGGGTAGATTGAGGTGCATGGAGGACATTTAATCAAATAAGAAGAGCTCAAGTGGATGCATGCAAAACTATACAAGAGAATGGATCTCTTGTGATCTATCAAATGACCATACCATGCTGACATCACATCGCAATATAACCTATCTTGGTGACATGCCATGATCACGATTGATTTGTGCGACCCAAGGGACTACCAAAAGGGGCGTAAATCCTTATACTAGTGGATCAATGGAATAATTGATCTCATAAATGGCTAAGAGGTTGAACATTTGCAATATCAACTATATGATGAAATCATAGTGGCACATGGAAGGAATCAAAGCAAGATTAGTAGACTCATGAAAGAATTTGGATAGCCTTGAAATTATGTTGAGACGGAGTTATGGTTAAGAAATGGAAAGGTGAACATTTTTGAAAAGTGTTGGTGGTAAGTGTAAAAGAAACAATAGCAATGGGGTTATGCTATAGTCATTTTGACAATTTCATAAAATATAAAAAATAATAGAGTTGAAAGTTATTACATGTAATCGACAATTACTCACAAAGGTATTGACCGGGTAAATGAATCATTGAGCAAATATTGTCACATGGTTTTTTGGGTCTATAATTTTGGTAGCATGTGATATTGTAATCTTGGTTTGCATCTAATGAAGTCTATTAGAAATAATAGTGAACTCCATTGTAAATGGGCTTGGAGGTGGGTCAGATTTAAGCTCACTTGGTTGGGTTGAGATAGATTTGGTGAAGGTTTTGAATTCAAAGTTTGAGGTGGAGCACTAAACGTGTCCAAGGAGGTAGGCTTCAAAGATTGGGAACTTTTAAAAGATGGAAGGGAGTATCTATGCTATCTAAGGAAGAAGAAAAATATACTTGTTTATGGCATCAATAATTGGGCCATATGAGCAAGAAAGGGATCAAGGTACTAGTAAATCACAAGTTATTTCTAGATTTAAAATCTCTAAATTTGAATTTCTGCAAGCATTATGTTTTTGGGGAAGTAGTGTAGACATATGTTTAAAAGAGGTAGTCATGCATGTAAGGGTATTCTTGATGTTTGGGAGTCATCCCCGTTAGTTTCTTTTGGATTATCATCATATTTAGTAATATTTATAGATGATTTCTCTTAAAAGGTGCGTGTCTATAAAATAAAAATTGGTGTGTTTAAGTAGTTTAGAGTTTTAGTTGGAAAGAGAACTAGCAGGTCGGGAAAGAGAACTAGAAAGTCAATCAAGTGTTCAAGATTAGATACTGGGGGGGAATCTACATCTTTTGAATTTTAAAATAATTGTAAGGAAATGGGATCAAAAGGCATAAAACCACATTTTCCACTCCTCAACAAAACATTGTATCAAAAGCATATTAGCATGACTCTTTTATAGAGAGAAAAGAACATGCTTAGTAGTTCCAAGTTGCAACAAGAGTTGTGGGTATAATAAATCACTACAACTTTATTTCATGTAAATAAGTCACCATAAATTGCATTACACTATAATATTATTAAAGAGGTATGGACATGTCATTCTTGTGGTTATTCAAATTTTAATTTTTTTGGTTGTGATGCCTATTCTCTTACTCCAAACATCAACATCTAAGTTGGATCCCTGAATGAAAGAAGTTTGTATTTGTTGGTTATGGTGATGGAGTTAAGGGATACAGATTGTGGGATACTACTATCCACAAACTCATAATTAACATAGATGCAATATTTTTATATGTGGAACAACTAGAGCGGTATGTTAAGGATCACAACAAAAGATTTGTTTGCAAGCTCAAGAAGTCATTATGTGGCTTAAAGCATGCACCCATGCATTGCTATAACAAGTTTGATTCCTTCATGATCATACAAGTGAGTATGATCATTATGTTTACTTCAAAAGTTTTGAATAATGGCATATTCATTGTCTTACTATTTTATGTCAAAAATATGCTTGTATCAAGAAAACACATGGTTTAGATTAGCAGGTCAATGGATCACTTAGATAGGATAATTGATATGAAGGATGTGGGAGAAACAAAACAAATCTTGTACATAGAAATACATAGAGAGTGGAAAATGGTAGGATATGGTTATTACAATAGAATTATGTGGAAAAAATACACATGATATTTGGTATGAATCATGTTAAACTAGTAAATATCCCATCTTTATTGCCTAATATTAAAGAATAAAATGATTATATGTATTGTGTATCATATATTAGTGCAGTAGGAGATTTGATGTATGTGATGGTATGTACAAGATCAAAGATTTCATATCTAGTTGGTGTTGTAGTGGGTACATGGAAAATCCAGGAAAAAGCAT
>LPNX010498779.1:0-12075 GCA_001517045.1 Pseudotsuga menziesii
AGTGTTTGGTAAATCCGGGTTTAACATGGATCTTTTAATTACTTTTCATTTAGTTTTATTATTGAGTTTTTATTATTTGATAAATTAGGCCACATGTTTTTCTCTATATTCTTTTTTGTTTTAGCAGAGGTGTTGGTGTAGTGTTAGGTTAAACACTCATTGATTTCATCAATGTTATTTGGATGACACTCCTTTATTCTAATCAATAACCCATAATCAAATATATCAAAATTCTACTCTAAAGCCACACCAAAATATATCTAAATTTTATTATAAAAAAATGTTTTTTTTATTATGCTGAATTATAAAGAAAGTTAGTTAATTTAAATTATTTTAAAAGTAATTAAAAATAAAATAAAATAAAAAGGCTAGAATCTTAGAAGGTTGAATATCTTTTAAAAAAGAGTTTAACATTTACAATAATCATTAACGGTAATATATATGAGAGAGAATAAAAAGACAAATGAACCTGAAAAAGAACATTAAAAAAATACAAATGATCATTCTCTAAAGAACAAATCTAATAAATTAGCATAGATCCATTTTAAACCTGGATTTATCAAGCACCCAAAGGGATCTAATTTATGGATTTATGCTAGTTTATTTTATTTTATTTTATTTAAGTCCATATGTAATTTATTTTTCTCATTTTTTATTTTTTATTTATGTCGATTAACATAAGGTTTTTTTTATGTCCGCTAGCATAACGTGATTAATGTGACAAGATCTCCCCCATACTGGGCTAAGAGCACCTCGCTTCTCTCGGTGCAACAAATGAATTAGTGTATATTCATTTGTAATGTAAAAATATTTTGAGTGTTCAAAGATTTACACATATTTTTATTTTTTTATAGGTTTAATAATTGTAAAATTAAAATGAATTTATGTTAATTTAGTCTTGGAATTGAAATTTGAAGATAAATCACACCAATTGCAACTTTTCCAAGGTTTTTTCATAAAAAAAAACTATGTATATAGGTCATTTAAAGTTTAGTTTTCAAAATACTTGTATAAGGATTAATATACCCTTATCATAGGGATTTTAAGGTAAGATTATGTTAAAAACTGGATCTAATGAGATTTATGATCATTGGCGTAATCTTTTGTTGTAGTGGTCCTTTCTTTCTCAATATTTTTGGGTTTACTTTAGTCTTACTATAATATTTTGTCCAAAGGAAGTAGAGATTGGATCATTGAAGCGCTAATTGGAGGATGGTTTCTGTGCTTCAACAATATTCTTCTTGTTTCTTTCCTTGAAAGAACAGTGACCCCAATAATTATACGTGCATCCTAATACAAGGCGAATGGGGTTTAGAAAAGTACTATTTGGTAACAATTCTTGAAGGGGGGAGGGGTTGTTAAGGGTGGGAGCTAGCGGTGGGGCTTATGGTTGGCCCAATGGAAGCCCGGGCTCGAATCCCTGTGGGGGCATAAAATTTCGGCAAGGCTTCGTGTGACCACAGTGATAGTTTACTCTCGCTTGGCAGATTGTTCTCTCATCCAACATTAAGGTTGGCCTCGACCCCAAGTTTAGTGACTTGTCAGGTTCCTGGGTTTGGAAAAAAAGAGAAAAATAAAACAAATTTTGAAGGAGGCCTGCATGTTGGACACATCGAGCACACTGAGAGGGGGGGTGAACAGTGTGTATAAGTTTTGTTACTTTTTCAATGTTAACAATCATCAGCGTCTCACTTATTATTATGCAGAGTACATTATTATCATTATACATATCATCACATCATCGTCACATAAGAAGCATAGCAAAATACAGTACACAAGCGTTTTACGTAGAAACCCAAGTCATGGGGGGGAAACTATGAAAGCATTACAATAATAGTTTTCTAGCAACAACCAGAATGAGGCAACAACCCCATTATTACAATGACTTCAATTCTCCAACTACAAATGGAAGGAAGCTACAACCCCTTGATTTACAAGATACAACCTGAAAGAATCTCCAACTCTCTGGTTCTCTGGCTACAACTAGGAGGCTACAACCCCTTTTCCTTGCCCTGTCCTGCCACGCTGATATGAAGATAGAAACTGTTGAACCACGATCACACTTATTCTGTGGACTTGCTAATCAACACTTGTACTACATTGTACAATATGTACCACATTGCACAACCACCGCCACTACTAACCATTGCTGATCATCTGATCACTACTCATCAACTGATCATTACATTGTCCACTGCATAACACTGTTCATCAACCTGTACAATCAACCTTTTTGAAGATCACAAGGTGAAGAAACAATAGACAACCAAAAGAAACTCTAGGTCATGTCATCACATAGCCCTCGCAACAATCTTTCCAACGAGCCAATAATTTTGCAATTTTGATTATGTATGAGGAATTATGTCAATTTTAGTGAATCTCTTCAATCCTCAAAGACGCCCAAAGATTTCTCCTCCACAAAGTTTCACATTTTTCTCCAAGAGTTGCGAAATACCAAAAAAAGACTTGATTGATGAACAAATGAAATGTTTGATATTTCATTTATATAGGTCATGGATGAAAGTTAGTACCTCAAACTAAGCCGACATGCAATTCAAAATTACAAATAATTAAATTCTCTTTTGTTTGGTCGATTGGCTCAAAAAGGTGGGGTACATCAACTTCAAAAATTCATATCTCTTCAACCGTAAGGAGTTAGAAGATGCTTCACATATCAACGGAAATGGATTGACGAGGACTACGTCCCTATGATGGGTTTATTTGCAAATTCTTGGTCTAATACCCTTAAATTCTTCAATTTGTTCGGGACTTCAAAGATTCCGCACATAAAGGTGTCAAAGACTATGTTACCATATGCATAAGTTCCAAGGTTAAAGGCTTCAATGGACATCATCAAAGGCATGAGGGATTTGATGGTCTTCACATCCACAGACTTCACATCAATAAGGAGGAGGGCTCCACCATATACTCATCATATTAAAGGTATTAAGGACCCCCACACCATCAATCAAGTGAGAATAAAGAGTTTTTCAAGAATATCATCATCATATTCAAGGTCTACATATCATTAAAAAGATATCCAATGGTTCCACTATATATCTTCATCACCATAAGAGTACCGACACCTCAAAAGAGGGGCACAAAGACCTCACCACTAGTTTGCAACACCTTATGGGCTTCATATGCATGATCACAAGGCTACAACATGCCAATGACCATATAACATCCAAGGGAAATCAAACCACCATATGTGTGGGTTCAAGACCCAAAATTCCAAGGAACCTATAAGAATGGGTTCCAACATACCACCATAAGTGTGGGTTCCAAGACCCAATTCTCCACATGCAAGAGGATCAAGATCTAAGCTTGTGGACTGAAGGATTCCACAAGAACTCAACAACCTCAAGACCATCCAATGCAAGCAATGGGCTCCAACATCAACACATCAAGGGACTTACACACATGAGCCACATTATCCATCAAATAACCAATCAAGAGACCAAAACAAGTACAAACATAACAAGCAACACAAAGACCAATAACCAAAGATCAACCAGGATCAAGGAACTCGACAATGGACTCAAATGGGACCAAGTACAACTTAGGGGCACTTGACCAAGTTAATGGGTAACCAGGGATTTTGTCATTGTTCTAAGGTCTCTAAGGGCTTCAAGATTGGGATTGGACAAGGTCAAAAGGGATCCTCTGACACAGACAACCATAAACTAAACACTAACCCTCAAGGGCTCCACAAGGGGCACCAAAGAATCAACAATTGGCATCAATGACAACTTAATCAACAATATCCACCTTTGTCATTGATGACAACACCATAAATCCTTTTCAGAACAAGCTCCCCACGTCAACAAAACTTCTCTCCCCCTTTGGCATCAATGGCAAAGGGAACATCCTTTGACAATACTGCTCCCCCTCAGGGCATGCTCCTCGTGTCATCAACTTCTCTTCCTTTGTCAACTTTTCTTATTGTTTGCCTTAATGGAAATAAGAACTTCATTTGGCAATATTGCTCCCCCTATCATTAGACACTGTTGATATTTTGATGAACTTTTATTATGTCACAATGATACTGTTGGAACCAACTACTATACAATATTGAAAAGAGTGTGATCATTGATCTCAAATTTGATGATCAAGTACATAGCTCTTTTTACATATTATTTATACACTTTGTATCACTGGTCGATAGTCTTCAAAATGGTATTGGGTTTTTCCCAATATTTTCATTATTTATGTTTTGATCAATGGTGCAATCTACTAAATTTATTCTCCATACTTTAGTAGATTGATGGTTGTTTATGTCATTCAATTGAACTTGCTTTCTTCTCCAAACTTTAACATGTCCCTGCATCCTGCAATATTTTGTGAAATGACCATAATGATAGCAAAATTGTAACACTGAATGGAAAACCCACCTTGATTTCTTCTTGGCGTGTTTTTTAATTGATCTCTACAATTGATGGCTTTGTAACCATAGTTATTGCACTTGTAACAGTAGTCATTGAACATCATAGGGTATCTCTGAGAAAAAAATATTATTTGTGATGTACCTTCTCTTGATTCTTGTTGATCATGGGATCTTCAGAGAATACATGTATAATTATTAGTCTTTTCGTCCTTTTTCATGGATCTTTTACTTTCTTCAATGTTCTTCTCGATCTTCGAATTTGTCTTTAACTGAGTAGTTGTTTTGTCCAGATCTTCCTTCAGAGAGAGGATCTTCAATTCTTGCTTTTGGCAAATTTCTATTTTTCTTGTAGTTGTTTCGTTAGATCTTCTTCTATTTGCTTGACTTCTTCTACCTAATTGTTTAGATCAACGATATTGTCTTCCATCTGTCCTTTTGAATTTTGATCATCCTCATGGGATTTTTGCAGTTGACCTTTTAGTACATGATTCTCCTTTCTGAGTTTTGAGAGCTCATTCTCAAATTCAAAGTTTGTTAGACGCATCTTCTGAAACTCTACCTTCAAGGATTTGATTTCAAGTTCTTGTTTTCTTCTTAATTTCTCGGTCAATATTTCTTTAGTCTTGTAGGTACTTATCTCACTGTCTTTGCCTTGTAGCTTGCAGTTCAAATCTTTCTTCTTATCTTCTAGCTGTCTTTTGAGCTTGACGATTTCAGGTTTATTGCTTTTCATTTCCAGTAGTTGACTTGTCAAGTTTATCTTTCAAAGAGTTGGATGTGGATTCTTTGATTTTGGTAGATTCTTTGACTTGGAGTTTTAGATCAATTATAGTATCTGTAGCCTTCTCAGATTCTTCTTGATTTTTTTTCTTAGATTCATCTAATTGCTCTTGCAATCCTTGGATTTGTTCATAAAGAATTTTCACTTCTTTAGAAACATTAGTAATTTCATTGTCTATCTGAATTTCTTCTAGAACCATAGTATCTGCTAAATTTCGATCACTTATAAGAGAGCAAGGGTTTTCATCACAATCTGAAGTATTGCATTCTATGAATTCAAAATGGCTCTTATCTTCTATACCTAATAAACATATCTCTTTAAAAGCAGTACAAACAGAGTGTTCACGAGACTTACCTTCATACTTACCTGGATCTTGTACTGACCTTTTGATGGGGTTGCCTTCTGCTTTTTGTTCTTAATCTAAGTTTAGTTGATTTATTTTGAACGACATTTCTTCAACTGAGTTGTACTTTCCAATTTTCTCTTTTTGGAGATCTGTCATATCTTCAACCATATGTTTCATAACCTCGACTTCTTGTTCTTTAGTGGAGTAGATATGTTCTATTTTGAGCCATAGTTCCTTAGTTGAGATGCGCTTTCCTATCTTCTTCTTTTGGTGATCTATTAGTCCTTCAAGGATGGTTTCCATAGCCAATGAATTATTCTTCTTTGCTTCCTTCCAAGCTGTTGTTTTCACTTTCTTTGGAGGAGTATATCCAGTAAGAACTGATTGCCACATACCGATTTCTTTTGCCTCAAGATAAAATTGCATTCTTCTTTTCCAGATGTAGTAATTTGTTCCACAAAACAATCGTACTCCATTCATTGAGAACCCCATGGTGTGTCAAAGATCTCCTTCAAGCTGATAAGGTTTTCTGTGAAGGACCTGCTTTGATACCAATTGTTGGACACAACGCACACACTGAGAGGGGGGGTGAACAGTGTGTACAGTTTTTGTTACTTTTTCAACGTTAACAATCATCAGCAACTCATTCAATATTATTCAGAGTACGTTATTATCATTATACATATCATCATATCATCATCACATAAGAAGCATAACAAAACAGGGTACACAATATTTTTATGTGGAAACCCAAGGCCTGGGGGAAAAACCACGAAAGCCTTATAATAATAGTTTTCTAGCAACAACTAGCCGAAAGATGCAACAACCCCCTTATTACAATGCCTTCAAATCTCCAGTTACAAATGGAAGGAGGCTACAACCCCTTGATTTACAGGCCACAAGTTACAACCTGAAGGAATCTCCAACTCCCTAATTCTTCGGCTACAACCAGAAGGAGGCTACAACCCCATTTCCTTGCTCTGTCCTGCCACCCTGATATGAAGATAGAAATTATTGAACCACGATCGAACTGATCCTACGGACCTGCTAATCAACACTTGTACTACACTGCACAATTTGTACCACACTACACAACCACTGCTCATCATCTGATCACTACTCATCAACCGATCACTATCCATTGTATCACATTGCACATCAACCTGTACAATCAACATTTTTGAAGATCACAAGATGAAACAACAATAGACAAGCGAAAAGAAACTCTAGATCATGTCATCACATTTTCCTCGCAACAATCTTTCCAACGAGCCAAAAATTTTGGAATTCTGATTTCATATGAGAAAGTTATGCCAATTTTAGTGAATCTCTTCAATCCTCAAAAACGCCCAAAGATTTCTCTTCCACAAAGTTTCGCATTTTTCTCCAAGAGTTGTGAAATACCAAAGAGAGACTTGATTGATGAACAAATGAAATGTTTGATAGTCTATTTATATAGGTCGTGGAGGAAAGTTAGTACCTCAAACTAGGTCGACATGTAATTCAAAATTACAAATAATTAAATTATCTTTTGTTTGTTCAGTTGACTAAAAAAAGTGGGGTACACCAACTTCAAAAATTCATATCTCTTCAACCGTAAGGAGTTAGAAGATGCTCCACATATCAACGGAAATGGATTGACGATGACTATGTCCCTATGATGGGTTTATTTGTCAATTATTGATCTAATACCCTGAAATTTTTCAATTTGTTCAGGACTTTAAAGATTCCACACATAAAGGTCTCAAAGACTATGTTACCATATGCATAAGTTCCAACGTCAAAGGCTTTAATGGACATCATCAAAGGCATGAGGGATTTGATGGTCATCACATCCACAGACTTCACATCAACAAGGAGGAGGGCTCCACCATATATCATCATATCAAGGGTATGAAGGACCCCAACACCACCAATCAAGTGGGAATAAAGAGTTTTTCAAGAATATCATCATCATATTCAAGGTCTCCATATCATTAAAAACATATCCAATGGTTCCACTATATATCTTCATTACAATAAGAGTACCAACACACCCAAAAGAGAGGTACAAAGATCTCACCACTAGTTTGCAACACCTTATGGACTTCATATGCATGATCACAAGGCTACAACATGCCAATGACCATATAATGCCCAAGGGCCATCAAACCACCATATGTGTGGGTTCAAGACCCAAACTTCGAAGGACACCAAGGAACCCATAAGAATAGGTTCCAACATACCACCAGAAGTGTGGGTTCCGAGACCCAATTCTCCACATGCAAGAGGATCAAGATCTAAGCTTGTGGACTCAAGTATCCCACAAGAACTGAACAATCTCAAGATCTTTCAATGCAAGCAATGGGCTCTAGCATCAACACATCAAGGGACTTACACACATGAGCCACATTATCCATCCAATAACCAATCAAGAGACCAACATAAGTACAAGCATAACGAGCAACACAAAGACTAGTAACCAAAGATCAACCAGGATCAGGGAACTCGACAATGGACTCAAACGGGACCAAGATACAACTTAGGGGCACTTGACAAAGTCAATGGGTAACCAAAGCTTTTTCCATTGTTCCAAGACCTCCAAGGGCTTCAAGCTTGGGCTTGGACAAGGTCAAAAGGGCTCCTCTGACACAAACAACCACAAACTAAACACTAACCATTAGGGGCTCCACAAGGGGCACCAAGGACTCAACAATTGGCATCAATGACAACTTAATCAACAGTGCATACAAGAAGTGACATGGACTAGATTGATATTTTGTGGCATTTATTGTTTCTTCCAACAAATTTAAACACGTTGGTGGGTTATGAAATGTTTTCTTGACCCCAAATTGATTTTTGGATGAAAAAATTCAAGGTTTCTCTTTTTTCATCATGTCCATCAATATGAAATTTATGGAAAAAAATACGGTGACTAAATGGTGTATTTACATTTATTAGTTATTATTTCTTACGTCAATGTTGATATTATCAAGAAAGTCCATGTGAAATATACCATGGGGTGTAATTACCAAAGTCATTAAAATGTTGTGGAATGGTTAGTTCTATATATATATGGGAATATAATAAACCCACTTCATAACTGAGTATAAAATATTTAATCAATTTTGATTAATTTACTACCCACTAGCCTAGATAGTTGGCATCCACTTTCCATATATACCCCATGAGCGCTTTAATCTTGTTTCTGGGTTGATCCTGTCCACTTTATTGACTACTAGAATTAGTAACTGCATTTTTTTCTGCAAATTCTGCCTTATTATGCTTTTATCCAACTTTTATGTGGATAAGGTAAAGCTAGTCAACTAGGAAATTGTCATCTTTTGTTGCCATCCCATCTTCCATGATTGTCTCTCCATTTTCTAGGATTAGCATGTTTTTTCATCACACTTGACAACTCACTCATGCTTTTGCTAATTCGTGAGGTCCTTGACTGATTTGGGAAGTGCTTTAGTAAGTCTATCTTTATGAGCTTGATGAGTTGTCTTCAATAAAACTCGATTTTACCTACGAGGGATGTACTATTTATGTACACTATTATTCATCATTATTCAATGGAAGGATACACTCTAATATTTATCTCTTCATTCATGTTATTCAATGCATTTTTTTCTCTCTATTTTTTATGTGTATGCTTGTGAGGATTATCTTAGTAGCAAGATCTATTTCCAGTGTTTATTTTTAGCATCTTTACTCACAGCATTGGAGTTGTTATTTCTGCATGGTATCAAAGCGCAAGGTTGCTCAAGTTCTATAGAGTTGAGGAGCGCATCCAGTCTCCTATCCTTTGAAGAAGAGCTTGATCTAAGCTTACAAGATTTTCTCCTAGTTTTATTTTTTTGCAGGTTGCAAAGAGTTTCTTCTTGAGCGCATCAACTCAGTAGTATGGATTCTTCTTCACCTATAATCTTGACTCCCTTTAACTATCACGAATGGAAAGCCAAAATTGGCATTCTATTGCGTAGTAAGGGATTATACAGAGTTGCTCTAGCTTTGGAGGATGAGCCTAATGTTGTGATTGAGAAAGCTAAGTGGCATAATAGGTTGGATGAAGCCTATGGATTGTTTTTCCTCTCTATTTCTCCTGGTCTACTATTTCACCTAGATTGTTTGACCAATCCAAACCAAGTATGGACCAAACTTAAGTCTCTTTTTGGAGTTCAATACGAGTTAATAGCACATTAGTTGGAGACTGAATTGTTCTCAATGAGTTCAAGCGGTTTTGATTCCATTGAAGGATTCTTCACCAAATTCAAGTTACTTGTTCTAATGCTCAAACATTGTGAGATTGAGAAGAAACATGATCAATTAATTCTTTCCATTTTTTTCTAGATTGGGTCTTGAATACTCAGTTTTTGTGTCTACTTTTCATGCTACTAGGTTTGTTGTTTATAATTGGAAAATGTCTTCTTTGTGTACTTTCTTTGATTCACTAACAAAGGAGAAAGACAAATTGATTCAGATTGGTGCTCTTAGATCTTCCAATGGCAAGGATCATGCTCTCGTGGTTCAAGGAAGTAAGAATACCAAATCCAACGAAAAGCAAATTATGAAAGAGAAGAAGCCAAAGTCAGAAATTGAAGATGAAAGTTTGAAAACTACTGATGAAGATTCAGTGAAGAAGGCTAAGAAGAAAGGGAGCACATCCAAGTGTTCTTATCGCAGCAAAGTATTTCATTCAAAGAATAAATGTTTTAAGAAGAAGATGGACATCATGTCTCAGCTTCTTGAGAAGCACAACATCGAAGTTCCAAATGAGCTAGAGAACCTTGCTGATTCTTTAGAACACTGTCATAGTGTGCAGTTCCAAGGTGATATAAACTATGCCTTGAGTGCCAGAGTAAAATCATTTTCTCATGTCTTTGGGATAGATTCATTTTCTAATATATTAGAATCAGAAATATCATATCCTTTATTTGATACCCCACCTATCAATCTCCTAGATTCATCTCTTAATAATTGTTATTTTCCATTAGATCTTGACTTGTCTTTAAGCAGCTCTTCCTCACTCTATAATTCTGATTTAGAAGCATGTTTGTAGTTTGATATGCATGTCATGACATCATTCATACCACCATACATACCATCTACCATACTCCTGAATACTCCTTAGACTATACAAATCCCAAGTTCGCTAGTTGATTCATCATTGGTCTCTTATGCAGTGTTACTTATATTACATGGTTTGAAGTCTTTCCTATATTTCACTAGTTGGTTATCCATGACCTTAGTCATCATTGGACTGATATTACACATGTTTAGATATGTTCTAAACACTTATGGTTCATATCTCAAGTCCATTTATCATTCATATTTTTACACTCATCAATTTTCACCAGTTGCTCATAGTTTTCCTAGTCTAGCCCTATATCCTCATGGAGTCACTGAAGCCTTTGTCTTTGTTGTTTCATATGCTAATGTTTCTGATATATTGTAGTTTTTTCAGCCTCATATCAGATTTGGGAAGGTGCTACATCAAATTGGAATAATGACATGTGATTCACATCACAATTTTACGACTATTTAGGGAATTGAGTGTGTAACAAATTGTCTTAATTTTTTTACTCTTTGGGAAGGAGTATGCACAGATCTCTTTTCCATTTCATATTGTGTTTGCAAATCATAGTTTGTTAGCAGCAAGAAGCATTCAGATAATGCTCCTACTCCATCAGTTGATGAGATACCAGGAGTCTCTCCTCTTCTTTCTTGTGGATTCTACACTCTAGCGCATGATCATGGAGTTCATGATTTATTCATCAAGTCTTTCACCAAGAAGCATCTTATTCAAGTGAAAATAAAGACATATTAAATACATGTTATTTCAAATTTTGTGTCTTGTCCTTTCTTGAGGGAGGATTTTCTCCATGTGGTTAAGCCTCTTTCCTCACTTTTCTAGACATGAATCATTGTAAAGGGTGGTGACCATATCCTTGTTGTTGGGCCCTATATACACTTATATAGCATCATAAATTCATACGTAAAGGTGGGTGTGGGAATATAATAAACCCACTTCATAATTAATGATAAAATATTTAATCAATTTTGATTAATTTCCTACCCACTAACCTAGATAGTTGGCATCCACTTGCACCACATAGTCAACACTTTTCATATATACCCCGAGAGCGCTTTAATCACGATTCTGGGTTGATCCTGTCCACTTTATTGACTGCCCAAATTAGTAACCGCGTTTTCCTGCAGATTATACCTTATTTTGCTTTTATCCAGCGTTTTTGTGGATAAGGTAAAGCCAATCAACTAGGAAACTACTATCTTTTGTTTCCAACCCATCCTCCATGATTTTCTTTTCATTTTCCAAGATTAGCATGTTTTTCTATCACTCTTGACAACTCACTCATGCTTTTGCGAATTTGTGAGGTCCTTGACTGATTTGGGAAGTGCTTTAGCCACCAATGAGGGTTTATCATATTTAGTAAGTCTATGTTTATGAGCTTGATGAACTGTCTCCAATACAACTCGATTTTACCTATGAGGGATGTACTATTTATGTACACTATTATTCATCATTATTCAATGGAAGGATACACTCCAATATTCATC
>LPNX010498786.1:0-185362 GCA_001517045.1 Pseudotsuga menziesii
TCCATGACAAGTCGAATAATATCGAGATCAAGTATCACTATATCATGGATATGGTGGAGAGGGGAGAAGTGAAGCTCCAGTATGTTGCAACGGACAAATAGATAGCCGATGTGTTGACAAAGCCATTAGCTAGAGTGAAGTTTGAGTACTTTAGGGAGAAGCTTGGTGTTCTACATATTGAGGTTCCATCCAAAGGGAAGTGATGAGTCCGTGAGCCATTCTGACATGGTGAGAGCATCGGCTCCTTCCATGGTCAGATGTAAGGTTTGAGCCATTCTGTCATGGTGAGAGGATTGGTTCCTTCCATGTCAGATGTGAGTGCTAAGCCATTCCAATGTGACTATAGGATTGGTTCCTGCATGATGAGATATAAGCACTGAATGGCATTCTTGGAATGGAGGCACCTGGTCAATTACTAGGAAAGCTCAGTCTAGGACTCAGGGCCATTCTGATGTGACTGCAGGATTGGTTCCTACATGATCAGATGTAAGTGCAGATCCTTTCTGACATTGGTTGTCATATGTAAGTTCAAAGCCCTTTCGGCATGGAGGATTGGTTCCTTGCACGGTCGAATGTAAGTGCTGAGCCTTTTTGACATTGGTTGTCAGATGTGAGTGTTGGGCCTTTTTGACAGGTTTGTGGGATGTGTTCCCACATGGTTAAATGTGATTTTTGGGCATGCCTTTATGATGAGATTATAGGATTGGTTCCTACATGATCAGATATAAGTGTTGGGTGGGCCATTCTAACTTAGGGTCAGATATAAGTGTTGAAAAAAACCTACATGGAGGCTAGGCCTACAACTAGCATGAAAAAGGGCTAGCTCTATAGAAATTCCTGTGACGAGAAGAATCATGAGATAGCACCCGTGATGATGATCCAGTGATGATGATCCAACAACGATGATCCAGCAGTGATCATCTAGATCAAGTGATGATCTAGATCCAGTAATGATGATCCAGATCTAGTGATGATGATCCAGATCCAGTGATGATCTAGAGCCAGTGATGATGATCTAGATCGACTGATGATCTAGATCCAGTGATGATGATCCAAATCGAGTGATTATCTAGATCCGGATCGAGTGATGATCCAAATCTAGATCGAGTGATGATCCAGATCCAAATCGAGTGATGATCCGAATCCAGATGAAGATGACGAGGACTTGACGATGATTCAGATGATACAGAGAAGAAGACTTGTGCTGATGAATTGTGTCGAGAGAATACCTTCCTAGTTAAGAGGGATTGTTGATGTAATTTAACTTCAGAATGTATTTACTTGTATATTTCATATATTGTACCCCAATGTTTATTCTAGGAAGTGTCTGTAATTTATTTGAGTCATGTAATGCCTTAGTGTTCCTATCGGGAGTTTCTATAATGTGAACAAGTCATGTCAAGTCATTATGGGTAACCCTCCTATTGTTCAAGGGTTAAATTCCCCGTAGTTGAGGGGCTCTAGTGTTATTAGACTATCCTAGAGAAGTCAACCCTAGGTGAGCTATTGTAAGTCAAGGAAATAGTCCCCACCATTTAAGTCAAGGTTAACCCTCCTTGTTGATCAGAGGGAAAATTCCCCATAAGTTGTGGGGCACTAGGGTTATTAGACTCTCCTAGATATGTAGGCTCTAGTAAGTAACTGTTAATTGAGGCCAACATGTTGGAGTGGGATTCAAGTGAATGAAAGAATTTAAATAGAGAGTGAGCCTCTCTATTTATCATACACAAACTCACTCATTAGGGCGCATGAGTGAGAGAGAAGTTGCTAGGAGAAGAGAAAGACTACTGATGTCGGGAGATCATCTTTATGTTTTCGGGTTTTAGTTTTGGTGCTGATTCTATCTCTGAGGAAGTTGTGGGGATTTATCCTTTATGGTTTCCCTGATGAAAATCTTTGTGTCTATTGTCTCTTGTGTTTTATTGTTGTGCATGTTATTCTCTCAGATAATATCCTAAAGATCATAATGCTAGCTTGAATGATAAAAATCTAACAAGGTGTGAAATACCTCCATTGCACACTTAGGATTTACTTTAAGAGGAATCATTATTTTGTTTAGAGCTCAAGTTACAATTTTCATTATCTTCTTTAGATCACTTAATTGCAACAATACTATTTTCTTTGATCAGATTTGTTTTCCCACTTGCACACACTAAGGGACCTAAATACTCTTTCCACCTGAGTATGTTCTTCGAAATTTCACTGAATCAGAAAGGAAAGGAATTGTGAAACACCTCACTTACACTTATTTAATTTACAACAAACTCGTTAAAAAGAAACCCATTTAAATGCTAACCAACTAAAAGTCATAAAACATTATTTCATCTTGGTAGGTTTCATTGGGCTAGGTCCAAAAAATGCCCACCAATCTAGTTTAATTAGGCATATTTTCGAAACATAGTAGTATTGTATTTTAGGGTGCTATCAAATCCTATTATAATCAAGTGTTCAAAAAGATTATGGATCAAAAGTGTATCGACACCAAGGAGGTAAAATCTGAGTTATAACTACCTTTATCTCCCCTATGAGGAAGTCACCTTGTTGTTAGGGAGATGACAGTATACCTCCTAGGCCCAGCTGTTGATCCACACTTGATGCAACGTAACCTTAGTTTCCAAAACTTACTGATTCTCCAAGTAGCATTTGTGAGTGAAAGTTACTCCTAAAGTCAGCTATTGTTGTTGGGAGGTGTTTCCAAGTCTTGTTCAATAGAAAATTGGTCCCATTGTTGATATAAATGGCTCTTTGTTACCTCCAATAGTTAGTTGTTGTGTGGATTCCACTATAACCAACAATTGTGCTTTTGGGAGGCCCGATTTCATTTGAGAGGAAGGATGTTAGGTCTTTTTAGGGAATTTACATTTGTTGTTATTTTCTAAATACCAGCTCATTTAGATCATAATTAAGAACCTACACGTGGGCACCTTTGTACTATTCCATGTTTTCACATATCACTCACTTGTTGCACCATTTTGCATCTGTTTTGGTTGGCATATTTTTTCATTTGTTGATATTGTGTTTAGTCATCACCCATCACTCTCACTTGGATACTAGAATTCCACCATAGAGGAAAAAATATCCCCCTAAGGAAGTCCCATAGAATTCAAGGCCTATCCCATCTCTTGAGGGGTGCTTTTTGTTTATCTCCTTGTGGTACATGAGGGAGATAACTTGGTTGGGGTTGCTTTCAGGCCACATTGATTGGATATTCTAGGAGAGGACATACCCCACTTATCTAATTATCTACCCTCGTAGGTAGTGTTGATTATTTTTCCTCCTCCTCTGGTTGAAGAGTCACATATTTTATTACTCCCCCAATATGGAATACCCCACCTTATTGTCCCCCATTGGGAGGAAGCCACACTACATATTCATCTTCCCCTAGAAGACAAATATTGTCACCACATATTCCAAGGTCTTCCCCTCATGAAAATAATACAAAAAATAACATAGTGTCCCCCAAGCCAAACCTACCATTCATGGCAAGTTTGAATGTCCATAATCTATCCAAATTGGTTAATTATTCCATTGCTCATGGAACCAATTAGATGTATTTTCCAGAAAATCTACCCTCATACATCCCTAAACTTGAGGGGAAATACGGAGATGATCCTACCAACCATGTAATGTCTTTCCATCTATGTTGTTCCTATAACAACATAATGGAAGATTCAATGGACCTTCATCTCTTACAAAGAACCCTAACTGGTATCACTGCAAAATGGTATGTAAATTTGACATGATCATCTCATACAACATTTTAGACCATCACCACCTCATTCCAATCCTTCTTTTAGTTTCCAACAAGGCATGATGTTGGCCTCAAAATTCTCACAGATTTTTGACAAAAAAATGAGACACACATAGTAGATCACATCCATGAATGATGTTGTCACTACACCTAGTACAAAATCAACATTCAGCCTCCCTTCCTTTTCGATTGGTTTCTCAAATAACTCCAACCAACTATCACAACGGATGTGACTACCTCAATGCCACAAAACTATGAATAAGTGATTCTCGAAGCACAACACTTTGACCTCATATATTTCCACTAAGGTTACTTATACACCATACTATTGATTTCTGCTCAACGTCAATCCTTAGACCCTCCCATTGGAGGGATGTCACATTCCATAGATGGAATTATTAGATCCATTTCCTCCATGGTAAAGTTCCCCCACAGAAACTCTTACATGACCACCTGCGATGGCACAATACTCACATATCCCTCTTGTGTCGGCTCCCATTACAAATGTACCAAATCCTTCCTTTCAGAAGGCTTAGTACATAGCATACAACCCTATATACCCTAGTACAAGAAAATTACAAATGGTTCCTCAATCACAACTGGAAACACCCATGCCTACATCCACATCATATGTAGTGCAACCATCCTATATCCAACCCATGGGGTATAATCCTTACTACCCATACCCATGTCCCCATGGAAGGACACCCATGTCTCATATGTGATTCAAGTTTGTACAACTTTGTACAATTTGACTAGTTGAATATCCTCAATCCGCTGAATACCAAATATCATGGGAAGTAGAATGGAAAGAACAAACATTCCTAACAAAAATATAGGGGATCAACCAAGTTCACTTATAGAACCTAAATCAAGTTAACCAACAAGAATAATGGGGAAACCCACCCAAGCAAGGAAAGAATGCTAACCGAAGGACAAACTACTCTTACTCAATATGTGGTGAGTGTGGCAATTACAGTCACAATTTATTTCTTATCCCTTACTGCCAATATATGGTGGTAGCCAAAACTAAGCACCTACAAACCCTCCTCAGTCGCCCCCTGTACCAAAACCCCAACAATATGTTTTGCAACAACCCTTTTCCAATGAAGGAATGGTTACCCAACAGCCATATACCCTCACCCAATATGTTGTACCATTTCAAAACATTTTTATGAAATCAAAATTGGTCAACCTCTAGACTCATTCCAAACGGTACCCTAGTGCTAATACCTAACCCATCCTACAAGAGACTTCACACCATTTGGAAAGCCCTTGGTAGATTTCGTGCCCCGGTATGGATAAAATTTCAAGGATTACTAAAGAACTATTCAGTAGTACCCCTCATAACCGCCACATTAAGGCTACCCATAATTACATCATTTTTGACAACTTGTCACATTATCACCAACCACCATGTCTAATTTGAAATTACTAACTCAATATTCCCCTTCACAACAAAATGAACTATTGAATTCACTTAGTGATGTCAAACCTTCTGATTCATGCTTCATGACCTATGACCTCAATAAAGTTGAACCATGAATACCATTAATAGTTGCATTCTAAGTACCAGTAATAGTGAAGAACATCTTCATTCATCAATGTATCACCGATGAAGGCACATCCACTTGTGTTATGTCTTCCAATGTTTGGAAGCGACTGGGAACACTCAAGTTAGTCCCATCCTTTATTGATATTCACACATATGGTGGAATGCCATACCAACCAAGGGTATTATACAAAAATTTCCTCATCGATCTAGAGGGGAAATGGTGATGATTGATGTTGAACTCGTCGATGCTCAGCTAGACTACAACATCCTCTCAGGGCATCGTTACATGTATGCCATGAAGGTGATATCCTTCTTGGTATTCCATATCATGATGTTTCCATTAAATGGGAAGGTGTTCACTCTTGACCATATTAGGTACTACAACCCCAAAGAATCCACCAATTCTAACAATGTCCTACCATAATAGTAAAAGCTAATTAAACAACCTAAGTAGAAATTAGCTCGGGTGTGTACAAGTATTTTGACTCCTAGGGGTGTATTCGAGTCCTCCACCTGAATTGCCCATTACAATGGAGGTGATAATGTGTAAAATTTTCACCATTGAAAAATGTCCTTCCATCCCACTAGCATTATCATAATTTTCAAATGTGAACACTACTACCTGCAAGATGTATGACTCCACTAATGTGACTAAATGTATTGTTGTCAACCATAAGGGATAACGATGGTTGATATCAGGTGATATCTCTAATGATGAAGAGGGATAATATCAAGTTTAGAATAGTGAATAAGTTCACTTATTTATGTCTAATCTATGATAAATAAATTAAACTTTCTCAAGTTAACTAATCATGCAAAATATTTTTTTATTTAACTAGGAATTTAACAACTAGTTTCCTAAACAAGTTCTATGAAAATATGTAATAACAAATCCCTATGATCAATATGATATGGGGCTTCCATATCTTTCCATTTTAAAGTCCCCATGAATACTAATAACTGATAAAAATATAAATAAACATGGTATAGTTCATCATTAATCAAATTACATTAATTGTACTAAAAGTAGGATTTACAACACTTCAAATGCTAACCATTTCCTTTCACATTGACCATATTTAAAGTTCATAAGTAAAATAATGTATAATAGTCATAATAATCCATAAGGAATTCCTTATATCATGTTCCATAATCATAATTACATTTACGAGCTATAGTGTAAAGTACTAGTGTAAATAAGTACATATTTATCGGGAGGCGGTCAGTGCAACAAAAGAGCTACTAGATGAATAATCTAATTTTTAAGTTAACATTAAATATACACATGAAGCCTTCATAATACATCATAATATGCACACACACTAAACTAAAATGTTAAATAAATGTATCTTAAATGTATGCAACTAGTGGAAACACGACAACTTTCCACCCAACTTATGATCTTTACTTGCCGTATGTTTTCCCGCAGAAAGATCCCTCTTCGAATGAGGTTCTATAATCCCATACTAGAAGTTTTTTCTAGGATGATACTAATGGATAATGTGATTCCTTCCCTAGGATTTTTCCCCTCCACCTGAAAGGAAAGCAATGATTATCCTTGGGATTTCCCCCCTTTACCAGAACACCACTTCTGAGCTTGGAGGTCAATTTCTCAGCTCAAACCCCCACTAAGGAATTCAAAATTTGAGAGGCATTGGGATTATAAACATCTCCAAGATTATCCCACTCTACCTTGGGTTCTATCACAACTAGAAAGATATTTCCACATAGAATTCCCCCCCCACTCCTTTTGGATATTCTCTCAAAATAACTCTTGCAACCACCCAGGTCAAAACATAAATTTGAACCCCCACTAGAGAATTCGAAAGAAAGAAGAAAAATTTTATTATAATCCCACAATTAGAACCCCTACTAGAGCATTTTATTCACAAGGTTAAAATTACCATGGACCACCTCTAGATCAATCTAGGGAATCTAGAAACAAGAAAACTAATGTCTTGAATCAATAGACTAGACTATTGGAGAAACTGTGCAAGTATCAAGGAAAATCTATATGGAATTCACTATTCAACCAGATCCCTAGTCTACAAAGCTGCCCAAAACTGTTTAAAATGAAAGAATGACTTATTATAGAAATTTGAATCATTTTTCCCATCTCAAATTTCCTCCAAGAGTTTGACTCTAGGATACCGAGGAAGGATTCCAAGATCACTTGGGATACCTAACCATGAATTAGTAACTCATTGAAGTCTTCATTGAGGCACTTGAATTCAATGATACTGGCTCTATAACACTGATACAAACACTCCCCTTAACTGGATAACTCAAATTCCTTAAAATTAACTTCATAAACCTTTAATTGAATCTTTTAACTTCTCAACTAGACCTCGTGCATGAGGCTGACTCATATTCTTCCTAAGGGTTAAAAATTAACTAAAATCACTTCCATGCATTTATTTAGACTCTATAATTAACCAACATGCTTGGATAAACTTGAAATTGGATCCAATTCCTAGATTGGACCATTCCTTATGCACATTATTTGTCTAATTGATGACTGAAGTTGACTTTTATAAGGACAGAGAGGATGGGGGAGAGAGGGAAGCCTTGGTGAAGATAACTTGAAGATTGAAAGAAACTAGAATGCCTTCCATTAATCAAGGATCAATTCCATGGGATGTTAATGCAAGCATATACCCATCTCACAAGATGAGAACACAAACCAAAATGTTTCAAAACTTTAGAAATAAACAAATGCCTGTAATATCCCGAATTTTGACCTTGATTATATTAGGCATGAGCCCCACTGCACATGATTTAATTTGATGTTATAGTTATGTCTATATATATTGGTTATATGCCCCATGGCACATGATTTATGTTTGTATATTGGGAATAATCCACAATGCAAATGTTTTATTGTTTTTTATATGATTATATATTCGGAATAGGCCCTGTTGGACAAGGACTATTGTTGTTGTACTAGGCATAGGCCTCGATGTACTTGTTTTATTATTATGTGATTGGGAACAAGCCCTAATATACCGAGATGATATTTTTTCTGATTTATTCTGAAAAATACGAATTGCATGATTGATTTCTATGACGTGTTGGGAATAATCCATGGAGCACATGAGTTATGAGATTATGTGTTGAGTGTAAGCTCTCAAGCACGTGGGTTATGAGATTATGTGTTGAGTGTAAGATATGGAGCACACAGGTTATGAGACTACATTTTGAGCGTACGCTCTAGAGAACATGGGTTATGAGACTATGTGTTGAGTGTAATATCTGGATCTCATAGGTAACCCTAGCAAGTAAAGAATGAAAGTGTTGGGCATAAGCCATGGAGTACATGGGTTATGAGATTATGTGTTGAGTGTAAGATTTGGAGCACATAGGTAAACCCAACAAGTAAATAATGAAAGTGTTGGGAATAATACTTGGATAACTCCAACATGTAATATCCACTCAATAGATAAATATTATTCGTAATATTTTGAATTATTGTTGTATTTTAATGTGGATGGCTTTTTCTAGAATCTGCCCAATCGGTCTATGGAGGACAATTGTAATCGAAACATTTTGTCTTAATGAAACAGAATCATGGGGAAATCTACATTAGATTAGGAATACATGCATGTGAGAGGGGGGGCATACAAAAGTTAACCATAGGGAAATACACCAAGCGTTAGAACGCAATGATGGCGTTGAACGCACCGTGGAAAAATCAGGGAACGTAGTGGGCGATGGAAATTCCTTGGGGAATGGGTCGTAGCTGCAAAAGATCTAGGAAAAAACCAAAATTTTAAATAAGAGAATATGATAGGAGGAAGAATGTTGTTGATTATGGAGGAAAAGGATGAACCCTGGTTGTGTGAGCACTCTTTGTTAGGAAAGAGATGAAAGAAATACTTGTTGTGTGAGCACTATGTGTTAGGCATGTGATTTCTCACTAGAAAACTAAACCTAAGGGTGGTCATCTCCGGTCTTGGCACACATAGGATAACTTAGGGGTGATTGAGGATAGAAGAAATTTGTTCCAAATTTGCATTTAGGTGGAGTGTACTTGTTCCTTTTTCATTCAACTCGCCTTACAAACATGTTCCCTTATGTGTTTAAATTCTCGCATACTATTGAACTCAAGGTATATATGTTTATGTGTAAATGTGTGTTTCAAGGTTAATGAAATGATAAGCAACAGTTCTTAGGATTCTAGACGAAATGTTGCTTATGAAATAGTGAAATACTCATGCTCTGTTTGAATGACTCAGAGTTTCATTTGGTTATGTGGTTCTCCAAATGGTGAAATACTCATGCTCTGTTTGAATGACTCAGACTTGCATTTGGTTATGTTGTTCTCCAAATGGTGAAATACTCATGCTCTGTTTGAATGATTGTGACTTGCATTGATTTATATGTTTCTCCAAATTGTATAATAATCATTCTCTCTTGAATGACTGTGACTTGTATTGGTTGTATGGCTTCTTAATTGTATAACACTATGTTGTTGCTGCAACTGCTTCCCCATTTTTTTTTCATTTTGGGGCCCCTCCTTATGTTTTTATATTTGGATGCACTCTTGCCCTGATGGTCCAAAGTATATAAGCATCCATGCACACCTAGTATTTCCTAGAAGCTTGAGAAGAAATATGTTCCTAAGCCTGAGTTGTCTTTTTGGTAAGAAATCCTTAGGAGCGATTTTGGAAGTTCTGCTTTTGATCTAAGATCAACGACCAGGTTTGAATATGAATAATATCAATGGTCAAGAAATGTGGAAAAAAAAGGGAGGAAGAATAAAAGAGGGAGCATAAAGATTAAAATTTTGGTCATAAAAAGGTTAAAGTTCTGATTTCCCCTTTCCACAGCTCGAGATCAACGGTCTTGAATGGATTCCACATAGATCATCCACTTGGGAAATATAGGAGTGGAAAAGAGGAATTCGAAAAGTCATTTTTCATTGACAGAAAAGTTAAGGTTCCACTTCTTGCCTTCCGCATTCTCAGATCCAAGGGTCCAGAATGTTTCCGCATGAATCGATGGTTAGGGAAAAGAGAAAGCAAAAAATAAGAAAGGAAGAAGAAAAATTTAAGGTTTGAACTTCACCAAAGATTGAAAATCCAATTTCCGGTTTCCACTTTCCGAAATACCGAGACAGAAGGGTGGAAGCGAAAATTCGGAAAGAGAAAAGTTGGATTTTAAAATTCTTTGAAATTGTCAAATCCAACATTTGATTTCCGCTTTATGCAAAGGGAGGAAACAAAAAGTCATACTCTAAAAAGACAAGGTTTTGGTCATGAAAAATTGGAATCCTGATTTCCAACTTTTGGATAGATCAACGAAGAAGGACGACTCCGGGATAAAATCAACAGCCAGACAAGAGAGGAAAAAATCTAGCAGGGTTTCTTGATCTAATGGTTTAGATCAGTCCTAATTGATCTTTGAGATGATTTGAACCTTCCAACCTCTTTTTGTTTTTGACTATGAACCTTTGGGGAAAAAGAGAAATGTTTCTCCTAAAAATTAAACCAAATATTTTTCTTGCTTAACATGGCGTTAGTCATCATGTTTTTTTTAGGTTTAGATAAATGACATAGATCACTAAACTTACAATTAAAAATACGGTGATAAGTTACAGTCTCCATTGACATAATATCATTGTTTCAAGAACAGACATATCTCTCATGATGTTCTTTTTAATTATTGTAGGTACTATGGTTCACTGACTCGGGCTGGCGGATTGCAAAGTTGGCTAAAGGCTACATCAGTGGATGGTTTAGCTGAAGGTATAGTCTTGATCAATGACTATAATGGTTTTCAATGTATGAACATGCAAATATGAAGAAAATCATTGCAAACTGACTGGAGAGGTTCTAACTGTCATTTTCAGTAAGCGAGCCTGAGTCCCTGCTGTTAAATTTCCCAAATCAATCCACCATGTGAGTTCTAGTGTGTTTTCCTGATTTGTTTTTGTGATCGTGATGAATCTTCCAGATTGGATTTTGTTAGGATTTTTTGTAACTGGATTTGGCTTTGTTTCGAGGCCAGTCTTGGGATCCCATATTACTATAAATAAGAGGTACTGAGCAGCGATAAATGACTTTATCCTGGTGAAATATTTCTAGACTATTGTTGTAAATGGGATACCTCTTTGCTAATAAGAAGGATCATTTTGCTGGAACAAAGTGCCCGTGTAGAGATTTAATGGGAATGTGTGGAATGCATACTATAGAACTATTTATACTTGCTTATGTACATCATATAGTGAGATTGTTCTAACTTCCTAGAACTATTTCGTTGGTCATGAATTCCTACTGTCTGTATAAATGTTTGTGTTGACAGGGTAATAAATGGTTACATTATACTAGAGCTACCTTTGGTATTCTTTTTGTTGTGAATGTGATTATTGTGTCAGTGCGGCTGCCTCTTAGACCTTTATGAGAATTTACAATATATTACACTGAACTCTAAATTTCCTCCATGTTCTGGGATAGAATATTTTAGTTTTAGATCTAGATTATACTATATTTAGCTTATGCACTTGCATATCATTCTTTAATAAGAAATCATTTAAACGGTAGACTGGGCCGTAACCCGTAAAAGATTAAAAGAACTTAATCTATGATAGCCAAAACCATGAACCGACCAGATTCCCCACACCAAACAATGTCTGATATAATTGGGATCGTTCACTAGGGAGAATCCGTACTGCTTGGTTCCTGGGATTTTTCTAGGCATCAACATAAATTAACGATAGAAGGAGGGCTTCCAGTGCATGGCTAGTGGAGGAAATTTGTTTTTCAGAGAATATTACATAAGAAAATACTTTCCCTAAAGATATTTTTCCTGGATTACAAGAACAAGAATAGATAAATTCTAGGGAAGAAGAATCAGAACGTTTGTATGATGTCCCATTTGAAGAAGTAGATCTATTGAGGAGACATACAAGATCCTATGTCAAGAAACTTGGGGGTTAAAAGTTATTCTTGCTTTATCTAGAACGAAATATTCCAAGAAAGTACCCTCATACACTAAGGATTTGATTATTGTGGGAAATTTGGAAGAGATAGTGGATTATCCATCCAAGAAATTGTTCAGCCTCTGGATCAATTAGATACAGAATCCCCTGTAAGTCTGAATAATTCAAATAGAGCATGGATTTTGGACCAAATGCAAGTCTGATTCATTCAAACAGAGCATCATTATTTTCAAAATAGATTTTTTCAAATAAAACCTTTCTAGTATCCAATTTTGGTAAAACCTTTTCTGGGTGCTTAGGTAAGTCATGGAATGGAGAATCTAGGCTGAGTGGCATTCTTTCTCTGTTAGAAAAATAGGACCGCAGAGCAATAACAATTATATAGCTAAATCAATAAACAAGATGCAAAAACACATTAAACATTACAGAGAGACACAAATATAACTTGTTTCACCCAAACGATGGGCTACGTCCACAAACAAATTTTCCAGTCCTTTTATTGCAGTCTAGAAAGATGAAGGGATACACCCTGCAGCAAAACCGCTGCACTTCCTCTTCACGCTCTCACAGTCTCTCTTCCAGCACAATACAATGCCCACATCCAGTACAATACAGTACACAGTACAATTTACAATGGATCCTCCTCAAGCCTTATAAAGGCTTAATCACATGCAATACCATGGGACAATACCATGGGCTACAACAAACCATGTGCCCAAACCATGTGCTAGACCTAACCACCTTTGACTCAATCCCGGGTCAAGGTTAACACATGTAATACCATGGGACAATACCATGGGATACAACAAACCATGTGCCCAAACCATGTGCTAGAACTAACCACCTTTGACTCAATCTCAAGTCAAGGTTAACCCTAACAATCCCCCCTTTAAACTTGACTTGGATTAATCACCAACTCCCCTTAAGTATTTACCGAGGAATCTTACATACACCCCCCCTATCACCTAGTTCTATCTCCCGACTTTACCGGTGAGTTACCAGGGGTATGCATGCCTTACCAGGTCTTACAGCCATATGCCCATTTACATCCAAACCGCTCCATTACATTTTTATGTGCCTTTGTGGTGACTAATCATAGCAACTCTACCGCTGCTGCACTTGTTGGACCTTGGACTTGGAAAATTTCTTCTTTTCACCTTCATGCTTTAAGGCCAATAGAAACCGAGCAGGAACTCAGTTTCTCTTTGGTTACTCCCTTTGTCAACATGTCTGCAAGATTCTGGCTAGTGTGAATCTTTTCCAGTTTTAATAGTTCTTCATTTAGAACAGATCTTATGAAGTGGTACTTGAGTTCTATATGTTTAGTCCTTGAATGAAAGACCATTAGAGGAAATTTCAACTCAAAATGGGCCTCCTAAAATGAACTAATAAAATAATAGTTAAAATAATAAAATAATATTTATTAATTTTGGAGGAAGAAAAGAAAAAAACTACTTTTTTGTTTGTATTTTTGACATATCTCCCCGTGCTTTTACTATAATTTCGATCGGGAGAGCTTGTTGGATGCAGAATTAAATTCCGCATCCAACGAGTACACACTCGACATACTTTTGACGGACCCCGCTACCCCAAAAACAAGAAATACTTGAAAAATTGGAATGATGACATCATCATTCCATTTTTTCAGGTATTTCTTGTTTTTGGGGTAGCGGGGTCTGTCAAAAGTATGCCGAGTGGGTACTCATTGGATGGGGAATTTAATTCTGCATCCAATGAGCTCTCCTAATCGAAATTTGAGTAAAAACACAGGGAGATATGTCAAAAATACAAACAAAAAAAGTTGTTTTTTTTATGATACCTATCCCCAAATTTATATTAAAAAAGTGTTTAAGACCTATACAGTATTTCAAATTTAAAGCAATTTCATTGGCTAACACATGATGACATGGAA
This sequence comes from Pseudotsuga menziesii, assembly GCA_001517045.1. Classification (NCBI taxonomy): domain Eukaryota; kingdom Viridiplantae; phylum Streptophyta; class Pinopsida; order Pinales; family Pinaceae; genus Pseudotsuga; species Pseudotsuga menziesii. The sequence continues at coordinate 14,159 of LPNX010498786.1, forward strand.
TTTGAATAAAATTTAAAAGGCCCATTTTGAGTTGAAATTTCCTCTAATGTAAGTTCTTTGCAAGATGAATGGCACTCTGGCTGTCATTGTACAGCCTACTATTCTCCTGTTTCTTACCCAATTATTCCATGAACCTCTGCAACCAAATGATCTCCTTACTAGCCTCTGTAGAAGCAACATACTCTGCTTCCATTGTTGAAAGTGCAACAACATGTTGCAGTTTTGGAATCCAACTTACTGTTGTTCCACCTATAGTGAACACATACCGTGTGGTGCTCCTCCTGCTGTCTTTATCACCAGCCATATCTGCATCAACATATCCTTGTAGAACACTGTCTAAACCTCCAAAACATAATGCATGAGAAGTGGTACCTCTCAAATACTTGAGAATCCATTGTACTGCTTTCCAATGCTCTTTACCTGGATTATTCATATACCTGCTCACAACTCCCACTGCATGTGCAATATTTGGTCTTTTGCACACCATGGCATACATCAAGCTCCCAACTACTGATGAATAGGGAATCTTGGACATGTAATCTATCTCTTCATGTGTCTCTGGACACATATGCTTGCTTAGTTTTAAATGGCTTGCCAAAGGTGTACTGACTGGTTTTGCATTCTGCATTCTAAACCTCTGCAACACCTTTTCTATGTACTCACCTTGAGACAATGTCAATTTGTGATTTTTCCTGTCTCTTGTTATTCTCATACCAAGGATTTGCTTTGCAGCACCCAAATCCTTCATCGCAAATGATTTAGCTAGTTTTCTTTTGAGCACATTTATATCCTGCATGTTAGACCCTGCAACAAGCATGTCATCCACATACAATAACAAGATAATATATCTTCCATTATCTAGCCTCTTGAAATAAACACAGTGGTTAGAATGACATCTATCATAACCTTGTTCTGTCATAAACTTATCAAATTTTAAATACCACTGCCTTGGAGCTTGCTTCAGGCCATACAAGCTCTTCTTCAACCTGCAAACCAAATTCTCCTTCCCTTTGACCTCATACCCTTGTGGCTGCTGCATATAAATCTCTTCCTCCAAATCCCCATGGAAAAAGGCCATTTTTACATCTAATTGTTCAAGATGCAAATCTTCTACCACCACTAGACTTAAAATAGTTCTAATTGAAGTCATTTTAACAACAAGAGAAAATATTTCATCAAAGTCTATACCTTTCTTTTGTGCAAACCCCTTTACAACAAGTCTAGCCTTGTACCGCTTCTTTCCTCCTTATTCTTCCTTCAACCTGTAAACCCATTTATTCTGCAAGACCCTTTTTCTTGCAGGCAACTTAACCAGATCCCAAGTCTAGTTTCTTACCAATGAGTCCATCTCCTCATCCATGCCTTGCTCCCACTTCTTTCTAGTTTCTACCTGCATTGCTTCTTCAAAACATTCTGGCTCACCAGAATCAGTCATCAATAAATAATACAGTGAAGGAGAGAATCGTTCAGGGGGTCTACTTAACCTGGTAGACCTTCTTACAGTTGCAGGAGTTTTAGGTACCTGCTGTTGCTCTTGATTTTCTGGTGCTTTTGGAACTTCATTTTCTTTGATTTCATCAAGCACTATGTACTCTGTGTTTTCCTTTTCTTCTTTCTTTCCCTGCAACTGATCTTTGTACATGACCTTTTCATTGAATACTACATCTCTACTCCTAATGATTTTGCGATTTTTAAGATCCCATAAGCGATAACCAAAATCATCAACCCCGTATCCAATAAAGGTACATTTCTTGGATTAAGCCTCAAGCTTTGTTCTATCATATTTATCAATATGGACAAATGCTTCACAACCAAAAGTTCTCAGAAATGAGTATTTTACCTATTTACCTATCCATGCCTCCTCTGGAATTCCACCATCCAAAGCACTTGAAGGCCCTCTGTTTATTAAATAAACAGCAGTGTTTACAGCATCAGCCCAAAACTGTAAGGGCAACCCTGCATGCAATCTCATACACCTTGCACACTCCATGATCGTTCTGTTCATCCTTTCTGACATGCCATTTTCTTGGGGTGTTCCAGGGACTGTCTTCTCTCTGTGAATCCCATTGTGTGAATAGTAACTATCAAAATCCTTGCTGCAGTACTCGACTCCATTATCAAATCTGAAACATTTCAACCTTTTTCCTGTCTCATTCTCAGCCAAAGCTTTCCACTTCTTAAAATTATCAAACACATGAAATTTATATCTAATGCAATAAACCCAAGTTTTTCTAGTTGCATCATCAATAAAAGTAACATAATAATGAGAGCCACCAAGAGATTGTACCTGAGCTGGTCCCCATACATCTATATGGACAAGCTCTAACTTTTCACTCTTATTTTGTTTCCCAACCCTGAGAAATCTAACTCTCTTCTATTTTCCATAAACACAGTTCTCACAAAATTCCAAACTTACCTTCTTTAGATCTGGAAGCAGTTTCCTTGAGTGGAGAATCTGCATCCCCTTCTCACTCATGTGGACAAGCCTATGATGCCACAACGCTGCGCCTATTTCTGTGGAAGCTACACAAATAGAATAATCAGTGTTATGAGGACATAAATATAACGTACCTATCCTATCTCCTTTTGCAATTACCATTGATCCTTTAGTAACCATCCACCGCGTTTCTCCAAATGTAGACAAACAACCGCCATCTCCCAACTGCCCTGTTGAGATCAGATTTCTTTTCATAGCAGGAATGTGCCTTACATCCTTTAGCAACCAGTCATTACAATTATTTAGTTTGATCTGTACCTTACCCTTTCCAACAATTTTACATGGTTCATCATCCCCCAATAACACATGCCCAAAATCACCTTGAACATAATCATAAAAGAATTTCCTATGGGTTGTAGCATGACATGAAGCCCCTGAATCTACTACCCAGTAATCACTAGTATTATCTAATGCAAGAATCAAAGCATATTGTAACACATCACCTGCTACATTAGCTTCCTGGGTAGTCTCTTGCTGCCTCTCACCTTTCTTCTTTAGTGCTCTGCAGTCTTTCTTTAGATGCCCTTTCTTACCGCAGTTCCAGCATTCTATTTTTCTGAATCTGGACTTGGATCTTCCGTTTTTAGACTTGCCGCGATTTCCTGGGCTCCTTCCTCTCTCTTTTTGTCTCCCTCTGCTCTCCATGGTCAACACATTACCTGATGTCTCACCTGTGCTTTTCCTTCGCATTTCCTCTCTAAGAATAACACTAACAACATCGTCAAACTTAGGAGTTCTTGAACTAGGGACATAGTTACTTATAGCCATGACCAAGCTATTCCAGCTTTCTGGCAATGAGCACAATATTAGAAGAGCCCTAACCTCATCATCAAAGTTTAGTTTTATAGAACTTAATTGACTGGTAAGTGTATTAAACTCATTTAAATGGTCAACAACAGATCCACTTTCCAACATCTTCATATTAAATAAACGCTTCATTAAAAATACCTTGTTAGAAGCCAAGGGTTTTTCATAGAGCTTACTCAATGCGCTCATCACACCCTCTGTTGTTATTTATTTCAAAATATTGAAGGCCACCGACGAAGCCAGGCACATGCGTATTGTTCCTAGTGCCTTTCTGTCAAGAACCTCCCATTCTTCATCCTTCATAGCCCCTGGCTATTTCGCTTTTCCACCTAATGGAAGGTACAGATCTTTTTGGTACAGATAGTCCTCCGTTTGCATCTTCCATAACTGATAGTTTTGGTCGTTAAATTTATCGACCCTAAACTTTCCTTCTTCCACCATTGATCCTAATCGAACCAGGAACCCTTCTTTCCTATGAGTTTACAGACCAAATAGACCTTTTGGCTCTGATACCAATTGTTAGAAAAACAGGACTGCAGAGCAATAACAATTATACAGTTAAATCAATAAACAAGATGCAAAAACACATTAAACATTATAGAGAGACACAGATATAACATGGTTCACCCAAACGATGGGCTATGTCCACAAACAAATTTTCCAATCCTTTTATTGCAGTCCAGAAAGATGAAGGGATACACCCTGCAGCAAAACCGCTGCACTTCCTCTTCATGCTCTCACAGTCTCTCTTCCAGCACAATACAATGCCCACATTCAATACAATACAGTACATAGTACAATTTACAATGGAGCCTCCTCAAGCCTTATAAAGGCTTAATCACATGCAATACCATGGGACAATACCATGGGCTACAACAAACCATGTGCTAGACCTAACCACCTTTGACTCAATCCTGAGTCAAGGTTAACACATGCAATACCATGGGACAATACCATGGGCTACAACAAACCATGTGCCCAAACCATGTGCTAGACCTAACCACCTTTGACTCGATCTCAAGTCAAGGTTAACCCTAACATTCTCTCCATGTGGGTTGATTAACATCAGCCATGACTCGATATGGAGACTGTGGTGGATAGTGACTTAACAATACCAAAAATGTATGGATCCCAAAATCCCAAAAATCCATAGAATCTGATGTTGAAGTAAATTATGCAAGAATTGGGAGAAATTCTAACTCTCATACTTTACCTTTTCTGTTATTATTTGACATTTTTAGTCTTAATGTACATAACTTTTTGGTAGGTTATGGGCCTTCATCAAATGTCATGCCACTCCATACCATCTCCATATCATATAATTAAACTAGATAGATTTGTTGTTAAAGTCATAGGGGAAATGAAGGATGTTTTGATTCATTTGTCTACAGATCCCAGAGTTTGTCAGTATATAGATATTATGGTAGTGGATATACCAAAATCATATGGATTAATTTTTAGTAGGGATTGGTCAACGAAACTAAGTGGTTACTTTGCAACTGACTAGTCTCACATGTGGATTCCATTAAAAAATGAACAAAACCAACTCAAGGTAATAAGAGAACCACACATGAAATAGAATGTAACACGGTTAGAAGGAAGAAATGAACCCGTGAACTACTTGTCTTCAGTCTTTGGGAATTACTATTTGGAACTTGAACCAAGGGAGTACTAGGCTAAAGAAGGTAGTTATGAATCAGACACACAGTCTGATCTCCTTCAATTCTCACGGGATGAAAATATTGATTGTAAAATAGTAAACTTAGTGACTAACATAAGAGATGATTGTAATATCCATAATTTTGGACCTAACACTTATAGGCATGTGCCATTTGATTATGATGAATATCTTGATGTTTTTTTTTATTAGATTGGGTCGAAGACCCCACTGCATATGAACATGATGATTTGTTTTATATATTGGGTGTAAGCCAATTATTGATGATATGTGTGTGTGTGTGTGTGTGTGTGTGTGTGCTTGTTTGTGTTGGGCGTGGACCCTAAAACACATGATTGACGAGATGTTTTGTGTGGAGCGAGAAGATTTGGAGCATGAGAGTGATTGATAGTTTTTGTTGATTGAGGAGCTCTCGAGCACATAGGTAATTAATTTTTGTGTTGAGCGAGGAGCTCTGGAGAACAAGAGTACTTACATTTTTGTTGAGCGAGAAGCTCTGGAACACATGAAAATATAAGATTTGGAAGTGTTGGGCATAAGCCCTGGAGCCTTCCATGTTGATGTTGAGCATAAGCTATGAAGCATCGGATCCTTGGCCATTATATCCCTATGTGTATCATACAAGTACATCCTAACATTAGTTTTGAGAGAAGAGATTTGGAATTGCACTAGGTTTTAACTCCCTGTTAAAGCATTGAGTATGGGCTCTGGTAAGCACTAGGGGTTACTGAAAATAATTTAATGACTTCCAAGTGAAAATGACTCGAGGAAATTATTGATCTCATCATACTTATTTATAAGTGATTAAATGAAATTTTGAATTTCTATATTCTCATGAAGTACTAAAGAAGTACCACGTTTAACGAGGGAAATCCAACATGCAAGAATGTTTAGAGTTGCCCAGCCTAGTAGACCTAAACCATCTACCTACTTGACCTTAATGAAGAAGTGTCATTAAGTCTAGCAATCATGGTATATGATTCCAAAAGACAAATGTTAGCAAGTGTTTTATTATTATGTACTTTATAGATTGTATGTATAAAGAATTAAATATATTTATAATATTAAGGATGAAAGAAAGAAGAAAACACTCCATCCATTATTATTTATTATGTAAAGATAATAAATAGTCCAAAAAATTACAAAGTCTAATTAGGAACTAGTTGAAAGTTCCTAAGTTAAAATATTAGTAATTACCCAATGTAATTGAAAAGGGTTAAATCAAGAAACCAAGGTTTCTTGATTTAACTGTCCCTTTGACTGAAAATTCTGTCTATAAAGACTCAAGCCAAGGAAAGGCTTGGGGTTTTGATCTATCATTAGAGGAATCGTTTTCTTCCCATTTTCTCTCAAGTAATTCTTGGAGAACATTTTCTTGGAAGGAAAAAGAGAATTGATCCAGATCTGACATACGTGATAGGAATCCCTACCTTAGGAGCTCTAAGCTACTTGCATGTTGGATTCCAGCTCAGGGGGATTCGGATTAAAACCAGGAACGGTTCCAAGTCATGGTTTCATGGAACGTGGTAGTTCCCAAGTGATTTGGTCATCAAAATAGAGGTCATATATTCCTTTGAATTGTTAATGTTGGTTATTTAAAGTGTGCAGGTTTAGCCATTGAAGGAGCTTCAAAACATTATAGGTTTGAAATCCTAGTATGTCTAATTCATTTCTAGCATTAGATGTTGGTTGCTTTAGGTAAAGGTTCATATTGTATTTTCTAACCCTATAAATGGTTGTTCTTTCTATATCTTCTATGGTTTACTTTTCTTAAAGTATAACCTGAGGCTGCAAATTATATCTCATGGTATATTTACCAGGGTTTGTTCAATTGGGTTTATTTATGTATTTATCTTCATTAATTTAACTCTGTTTAATGTAAACTAGGGCTTGTTTCAGGTTACTATATAGCTGTTCCTTTAGCCTTTTTTACTCTACTGACATGTTCCATTTGTAAGTAAAGACATGTTTTAGATTTAACTAGATTAAGATTAGAAGTAAGTTTTATATTTATATATGTATAAACTTACAATCTAGATAACCTAAGATACTATCTACAAACTAAACTACTATGTATATATATAAACATATATAGAAATAAAACATAAACAAATCAGAATACTATCTATAAGTCTACATTATTAGAGCTAAATGCAATTATGAATCTAACCAACTAAATACACACTATAATTATTCTACATTAAAATCTAATATAAAGAAACCATTAAATACCTTTCAAGGTCTGCATATTAAATACCTTCTAACTACTAAATCATTCCATTAAATAACATCATCATAAATAAATGAACAAGAAGTATCATGACCATTCTTTTGATCCAAGATTCGCATCTTTGTTCCTACACTAAATCCATAGTCCTAGTATTTAAAATAAATAACATCATAATTGCATGCCCAAGTCTTTTAAAGGTCCCATCTAACATCGCTCATAACTATTACTTATAAATTAACCAAGTAAACATTTAAAAAAAATAAAGAAATTTATATTTTATAAACAGAGGTCATGGTATCAACCCCTGTGGGTTTACAAATACAATTTGTAGGCCTCAATAAACAACCATAACATAAATACTTAAATAGTAATCAATTACATAACTATGTGGTCATTCCATATAACCAATTAAACACAATATAATTTCATACACATGAATCACTTTCCATTTATAAGCCATATCGAAATCTCATTACAGTCCATAGTAATTACAATGGTGAACATCAATCAAATCGTGTGGGCATATACGCCCCAAATCACATCGAAATAAAAAATACAACTCATTATATCAAAACCCGAACAAAGTTGAACCCTGAGGGTTTCGTTTACAATAACTTATGACCACGCTATACATAAAGCGTATGCGCACTACATATTATAATAAAAACAATACTTTTAATAACAAACTATTAGGCTACAACTAAGTTGTAAGACTTAATCTCTTCCTATGCGCAGTAATCATGACCTCAGCCAAATTAAATAAACACACAGGTTAATAAATCAAAGCAATGAATCATTACATAAGAGTTCGTAAGACCCTCATTAAGCCATGCATGGCATTGGCCTAAGCCACAGATTATAAAATAAGATACACAGTTTATATAAACAACAAACGAGCACTTGCAACATTTTCCCCCTATAATGACGAAGGCCATCGTGGGTTACACCCATGACTCCTTCACAATCCACATTATTTCTAATAAATGAATTAATCAAAGTAATAGAACCATCTGAATCTATCGCTACCACATTGGGGAAGGCTCAAGCCACTCACGGAAAGGCCTCAACCCAAACACTGTCAACAATTATAGCTAAATATAAACCCTTAATACACAGTCCATAAACGAAGGCGAATGCCACATTTAACCCACAAACAAAACAAATAGTGTGGCACAAATTAAACCCATACATAGTAAGTGTAAAAACCATTTCCATTTCATAAACAAAGTATGTATTATGCACAAGAATACCAATATCCTAAGTCAAGTATTACACACTAGCCCCATGGACTTTGGCACCATTGCAAGCAATGGTGCTGCCCACGAATAAAATCCCCAATCGTAAATACAAGTTACAATAACATAATTCATACACAGATCCTGTAAGGCCACCACAATTCGCATCCATGGATTAAAAGCCTTAAATTATATAAAAACCCAAGTCTATTTACACAGGCCCAAAGGCTCATCAAAATGCCTTAGAGAATCCTCAAACCAAATGATGAAGTCTCAGAGAAGACAATCTGAATGAAAGAAAAGTATAGAAAGCTATAAATGAAGCATTACTAAGAAATATGATGGGAGGAATCCGTAGGGTAAATATACCTAGTCCAAAAACAGCACCAAAAGAGAACCTTACCATAAACGGGCCAGCAACCCAAGAAAAGAAGAAAAAGAGGAATGTACCCCTGAAACACTGAGTGGAGATCATCACAGTCCTTCCAATAATGACTCTCTTTCTCCCCGAAGAAATAAACAAAGAAGCAATGACAGTATTCGGGGGGGTTTAGAAAATAAGAGGCCCGAGCTATGAAGGTGAAGTAAACACTAGGGAGAAGGATGAAGAGTGGCTATTAGGCATCAACAAATATTTCCAGGTTCATAACTACTCAAGTTAGATGAAGGATCATCTTTCCATAAATAACTTGAATGGAAAGGAAGCAAGATGGTGGAGAGATTTAAAGCACAACAAGAAAGATGAGCTAAGAAAAATACGCCAGGATACCTTCTGAAAATGTTTCCAAGAAAAATATATGTCGAAAGGGTTCTTCGACATAAAAGTGAAATAGTTTCATGAACTACACATGGGATCCATGACTATGGACACGTTTATTAACATATTTCTAGATTTGTTGCATTATGTATCATACATCAAAGAATAAAAAGTAAATATCCAGCGATTCCTAGGATGTCTTTCTCCTAGTTTTCAGGACAAGATTTAATTCAACACGCCTAAGACCTTGGATACCACCCTGCACAAATCTAGGCTCTATTATGAGCATGTATAGATAAGGCATGAGAACATGAACCGAAACCAAGACAAGTCTAAGAACTTTTCTAATAACCACAAACCTAGGTCTAACCCACAACTATACAGAAAGCAAAATAACGTCTTTCAAGAAAAAAAGAACTTCAATAAATCTGGTAGGAATCCCTATGTACCAGCTGCTAATGTTAACAAGCCAGTAGCAAGTGGAGCCAATGCTAACTCGCTACAGATCAAGTGCTAGAAATGTAGCGAGCCTCATTATGCCTGAGATTGTAAGAACAAGACCAGTGGGGTCTTGCACAACTTACAAGGAGAACCAACTGTTGAGGACATAACTGGAACACCAAGGATTTATGTAGCATTGGATGATCGACAGGAAGATCATCAAGCTACAATGGTTGAGATAGAAGGAAAGATATTGAACATTTCTATTTCAATACTTATTGATCTCGGTGCTTTTCAGAGCTATGTTTCGCCTAAAATTGTTGATGAATGCAAACTAGGAAAAGTAAAACATGATAAACCTTGGTTGGTTCAATTAGCCATAGGTATGAAATGAAAAATTTTGAAAATTGTTAAAGAATGTGAGGTAAACATGAATGGCGTTCCTATGAAAGTAAACCTGAACATCCTACCTTTAGGATCATATGATGTATTTATCATCATGGACTGGCTGGAATAGCACGATGTCATGCTTCATTTCTTACACAGGTCTATCTTGTGTACTGATAGCCAAGGGAACCAAGTGAAGGTTCAGGGCATTCCAAAGAAAGTTTCTGTAAGGAAAATATCTACCTTACAAGCAAAGAGATGCACTAGGAAGGGCTGCAAGTTGTTAGCAGTGAATATCCGAGACATAGAGTCTGATAGAGAGCAATGCATAGAAGACTTCCTCATTATTGAAGAATTGAAGGATGTGTTTCCCAAGGAAATCCTAGGATTACCTCCAAAATGAGACCTAGACTTTTCCATCGAACTGACCCCCGGATCAGTTCCAGTTTAAAAATCCCCTTACCGCATTAGTGCACCTGAGTTGGTGGAACTCAAACTGTAGCTGTAGGAATTGATAGAGAAAAGATATATTCAACCAAGTGTGTCTCCTTGGGGAGCGTTGATATTGTTCATAAAGAAAAAGGATGGTATGATGCGGATGTGCATCAATTATCATCAGTTGAACAAAATGACTATCAAGAACCGTTATCCACTCCCTATGATCAATGACCTGTTCCATCAAGGGGAGGATATAGCATATTTTCAAAGATTGAATTGCGATATGAGTACCATTAGGTACGAATTCGCGACGAGGATATTCACAAAACCACCTTTCGTATAAGGTATAGGCACTACAAGTTTGTAGTGATGTCGTTTGGGTTGACCAATGAACCTGCGAACTTTATGTGTACGATGAACAACATATTCAGTAGGTATCTAGATAAGTTCATCTTGGTCTTTATATATGAGATACTAGTTTATTTGAAGAATAAATAAGAACACGAAAAACACCTTTGCATTGTACTACAAGTGTTGATAGGACAAGATTTACACTAAATTTACTAAATGTGATTTTTACAAACCAAAGATACAGTATTTAGGTCACATTATCTTCAAGACATGGATAGTTGTGGACCCGAAAAAGATTAAAGCAATAAAGGATTTGCCTACCCTTACTAGTGTCAATGACGTTAGGTCATTTTGTGATTATCAAAAGTTCATTGAGAACTTTTCAAGAATCACTAGCCCCATGACCAATTTGTAGAAGAAAGCAAGTAACTTCTTATGGAATGCTAAGTGTGAATAAATTTTTAAAAAACTTAAGCAACTTTTGATGACTGCACCGATGTTACAAATTGCGGATCCTGATGGGAATTTCGTTGTTTGCACGGATGCAAGAAAGGAAGGACTTGGAGGAGTCCTCTTGCAGAATGATCACACAATTTTTTATGAATCACAGAAGCTAAAAGAGCATGATCAGAAATACCCTACACATGATATTCAGTTAGTTTCCATTATCCATGCTTTGAGAATGTGGAGGCACTACCTCATCGGAAGGAAGTTCCTTCTGAAGGCTTTCCTTAGTGAGCACCATTTCTAGCTAAAGCACATTAAGGGAAAAGAGAATAAGGTTTCTGATGCATTGAGCCGATGAACTCATATGATATATGAGGTGACTTTGAGTCAAAATGATGCATATTTGCATGAATGGATTAGAGGGGCCAACACGGTTGACCCTTTCTATGTGGAAATCCTCAAGAAAGTCCAAGAGGATAGGTTGTTTCAACAACAAAAATAATTCAAGGTAGATGAATCCATACTACTATGGTCCAAGGATCGTTTGTATGTTCCAGAAGGAGGGGACCTTCAGTCCAACATCCTCATAGAATTTCATCAGGCACCATACTCTGGGCACCCAGGATATAAAAATATGATATTTGCCGTCAAGAGACAGTCTTTCTAGCCTAAGTTAAAGGTTGACATTGCAATGGTTATTGAAAAATGTCAGGAATGTCAGCTAGTTAAAGCTGAGCATCAACATCCTGTGGGATTGCTGCAGCTGTTACCCATTATAGAATGGAAATGGAGGTCATCAGTATGGATTTCATCACCAGTTTACCCAAAAATAAGAAGAAAAATTATTCTATTTTTGTGGTCATCAACAATTTGTTGAAAGAAACACACTTCATTCCTCTGAAGTCAACCTACAAAGTAGTGAAAATTTCTGATATCTTCTTAAAGGAGATATTTAGATTGCATGAGATAACCAAGGAAATTATCTCGGATCAAGATGTTAAGTTTACAAGAAATTTTTGGAGATATTTATTCTCTGAATTGGAGACACAGTTGAACTTTAGCACTGCATATCACCTGCATAAAAACAAGCAGAAAGAAAGGTTAAACTAGATTGTTGAGGACATGCTCAAGATGTATGTCATGAACAACCCCACGAAGTGGGAGGATTACCCGCATCTCGTAGAGTTTGTGTATAACAATGGTTATCATACTTCCACCAGGATGAGCCCCTTTGAGGTACTTTATGGATGGAAGTGTAGAACACCGGTTACTTGGGATAACCCGGTGGATCGGCTCATGTTAGGTCATGATTTGTTGATGGACTTGGAATAGTTGGTTACCAAGGTTGAGGTAAACCTTAAAGTACCACAAGACCTCCAGAAAATTTATGTGGATCAAAAAAGAAAATATAAATACTTTCAAATAGGCGATCATGTTTACTTGAAAGTAAAATCCAAATGAAGCTTATTGAGCTTGGGTAAGTGCGGTAAGTTAGCATTTAGATTTTGTGGACCTTTTGAAATACTGGCCAAGAAAGGGCTAGTGGCATATGAACTAGCATTACCCATGTATGTAAGAGTCCATAATGTTTTCCATGCATCTTTGCTAAAAAACTATGTTTATGATACTAAACATGTTGTTGATTGGTCCCTATTATAGGTGGAACCTCAAGGGGGGTTTTCCCCTAAGCCTACTCATATACTAGACAAGAGAGAGGTGCATTTTTGGAAGTGCACTATAGTCCAATTGAAAGTGAAATGGAAGCACTTTGAGGCTGATGAGGCTACTTGGGAGAATTAAGCCACCATGAGAAAGTCTTACCCTGCCTTGTTTCATGATTTCATTCCGAGTCCCTAGAACACCAAAGACGGTTTTTTTCTAAGTGAGGAGGGATGTGATATCCTGAGTTTTGTACCTAACAGTTATAGGCATGTTCCTATTGATTATGATGATTATCTTGATGTTTTATTTTTTTATATTGGGTTGAAGACTCCACTGCATATGAACATGATGATTTTTCTTATATATTGGGCGTAAGCCAATTATTGATGGTATATATATGTGTGTGTGTGTGTGCTTGTTTGTGTTGGGTGTGGACCCTAAAACACATGATTGATGAAATGTTTTGTGTGAAGTAGGAAGTTCTGGAGCATGAGAGTGATTGATGATTTCTGTTTAGCAAGGAGATGTGGAGCACATGGGTAATTAATGTTTATGTTGAGTGAGGAGATGTGGAGCACATGCGTACTTAGATTTTTGTTGACCGAGAAGCTCTAGAACACATGAAAATATAATATTTGGAAGTGTTGGGCATAAGCGCTAGAGCCTTCCATGTTGATGTTGAGCATAAGCTATGAAGCATCGGATCCTTGGCCATTGTATCCCTAGGTGTATCATACAAGTACATCCTAGAATTAGTGTTGAGCGAAGAGATATGGATTTGCACTAGGTTCTAACTCCATATTAAAGCGTTGAGTATGGGCTCTAGTAAGCGCTAGGGGTTACTGAAAAGAATTTAATAACTTCTGAGTGAAAACAACTCGAGGAAAATATTGATCTGATCATAGTTATTTATAAGTGATTAAATGAAATTTCAATTTTTTGTATTCTCATAAAGTACTAAAGAACTACCGCGTTATATAAGGGAAATCCAAGATGCAAGGATGTTTAGAGTTGCCTAGCCTAGTAGACTTAAACCATCTACCTACTTGAACTTAAGGAAGAAGTGTCATTAACTCTAGAGATCATGGTATATGATGCCCAAAGGAAAATGTTAACAAGTGTTACATTATTATGTACTTTATACATGGTATGCATAAATAATTAAATATATTTATAATATTAATGATGAAAGAAAGAAAGAAAAAATCCATCCATTATTATTTATTATGTAAAGATAATAAATAGTCCAAAAACTTACAAAGTCTAATTAGGAACTAGTTGAAAGTTCCGAAGTTAAAATATTAATAATTACCCAAAGTAATTGAAAAGGGTTAAATCAAGAAACCAAGCTTTCTTGATTTAACTATCCATTTGACTGAAAAGTCTTTCTATAAAGACTCAATCCAAGGAAAGGATTAGGGTTTTGATCTATCATTAGAGGAATCATTTTCTGCATTTTTTCTCTCAAGTAATTCTTGGAGAACATTTTCCTGGAAGGAAAAAGGAGAACTAATCAAGATTCGATATACCAGATAGGAAACCCTACCTTAGGAGCTCTAAGCTACTTGCATGTTGGATTCCAGCTCAGGGGGATCCAAATTAAAATCAGGAATGGTTATGGGTCATGGTTGGGTGGAACATGGTAGTTCCCAAGTGATTTGGTCATGAAGAAAGAGGTCAGATATGCCTTTGAATTGTTAATGCTGTTTATCTAAAGCGTACAGGTTCAGCCATTAAAGGAGATTCAAAAAATTAAATGTATGAAATCCTAGTATGTCTAATTCATTTCTAGCATAGATGTTGGATGCTTTCAGTAAAGGTTGATATTGTATTTTCTAACGCTATAAATGGTTTTTCTGTCTATATCTTCTAGAGTTTACATTTCTTAAAGTATAACCCTAGGCTGCAAATTATATCTCATGTTGTATTCACGAGGGTTTGTTCAATTGAGTTTGTTTCTGTATTTATCTTCATTAATTAATCTGTGTTTAATATAAACTAGGTTTTGTTTTAGGTTACTCTATAGCTATTCTTTTAGCCTTGTTTACTCTAATGACATATTCCATTTGTTAGTAAAGACATGTTTTAGATTTAACTAGATTAAGCTTAGAAGTAAGTTTGAGATTTATATATGTATAAACTTACAATCTAGATAACCTAAGATATTATCTACAAACTGAACTACTATGTATATATATAAACATATAGAGACATCAAACATAAACAAACCAGAATACGATCTATAAGTCTACATTATCAGAGTTAAATGGAATTATGAATCTGACAAACTAAATACACACTACAATTATTCTACATTTAAATATAAGATAAATAAACCATTAAAGAGATTTCAAGGTCTGGATATTAAATACCTACTAACCAATAAATCATTCCATTAAATAACATCATCATAAATAAATGAACAAGAAGTATCATGAGCATTCTTTTGGTCCAAGATTTACATCTCTGTTCCTACACTAAATCCATAGTCATAGTATTTAAAATAAATAACATCATAATTGCATGCACAAGTCTTTTTAAGGTCCCATCTAACATCGCTCATAACTATTACTTATAAATTAACCAAGTAAACGTTTAAAACAAATTAAAGAACTCTGTAAGTTATAAACAGAAGTCATGGTATTGACCCTTGTGGGTTTACAAATCCAAGTTGTAGGCCTCAATAAACAACCATAACATAAATACTTAAACAATAATCAATTACATCACTCTGCGGTCATTCCATATAGTGAATTAAACACAATATAATTTCATACACAGGAATCACTTTCCATTTATAAACCATATCGAAATCTTATTACAGTCCAAAGTAATTACAATGGTCAACATGAATTGAATCCTATGGGTATACAAACCCCAATTCACATCCACATAAAAAATATAACTCGTTACATCAAAACACGAATAGAGTTGATCCCTAAGGGTTTCGTTTACAATAACTTACGTCCACGGTATACATACAACGTATGCAGGATACATATTATAATAACAACAATACTTTTAATAACAACACATTACGCGATAGCTAAGTCATAAGACTTAAGCTCTTCCTCTGTGCAGTAATAACGACCTTGGCCAAATTAAATAAACACACATGCTAATAAATCAAAGAAATGAATCATTACATAAGAGGTCATAACACCCTCATTAAGCCATGTGCGGCATTGGCTTAAGCCACAAATTATAAAATAAGATACACACTTTATATAAACAACAAACAAGCATTGTCAACGTTTCCCCCCTATAGAGATGAAGGCCATTGTGGGTTACAACCCTTGCTCCTTCAAAATCCATATTATTTCTAATCAATGAATTAATGATAGTAAAACAACCATCTAGAGCTATCGTAAACACATTGGGGAAGTATCATGCCACTCACGCAAGGCCTCAACCCAAATGCTGTAAAGAATTATAGCTAAATATGAACCCTTAATACATAGTCCATAAATGTAGGTGAATTCCACATTTAACACACAAAGCAAACAAATAGCGTGGCATAAATTCAACACATACACACTAAGCGTAATAACCATTGTCATTTCATAAATATAGTATATATTATGCACATGAATGCCAATATCGTAAGTGAAGTATTACACAGTCACGCCATGGGCTTCGGCACCATTGCAAGCAATGGTGCTTCCCAGGCATAAAAGCCCCAATCCAAAATACAAGTTACAATAACATAATTCATACATAGAGCCTTTAAAGGAACCACAATTTGAACCCATGAATTAAAAGCCTTATATTATATAAAAACCCAAGTCTGTTTATACAGGGCCGAAGGCTCATCAAAACCCCACAGAGAATCCTCAAACCAAACAGTGAAGAATGAAAAGTAGATAGATTGAGAGGTGGCAAGCGTAAGCTTGTTAACAGGCTTACCTTGCACCATTTGACATTATCCTTTCCCAGAAAACGAAGCTTTTCAAGTTATATTCCTTTGCACCGACCCGAGTACCTGCAACCACTAATGACGAAGGATGAGGAGCATGAATTGTTGAAACCACAAAATAAGTTATCAAACGCTGCTATGAAATCAACGACACTTACCTTCGATTCCCTAGAGGTCACCTCCATTTCTCCTATGTAGAGCCAAGAACAAACCCGAAACAACCAAGTGAAATGACAAGTCAATCGTGAGCCAAGCCCTAAGCTTGGGATGCCATGAAAACCAAGGTGCATTAATGGCACCAGTTGGTATCCATTATCAAGGCCAAAACCCACTTTTCCATAGTTTGGTATAGTTGCAATAACGATAGTCTCCATCCCCATGCAAGGCTTAAACCCCATTAACATATTGTTCACCCATATGTTTTATTCCCCACCTGAATACCTGACACAGGTCTTACAATATTACAAAGTTTCGTTTAATGCATAGTCCATACATGGCATGCGCTAATCCAAAGTCAAATCCACAAGGCATAAGTAATATAGGTAACATGTAAACCATAGGTGTAAAACTTAATACTTTGTCTCCCGTTTGTCATAAGCATCAAGCTTAAGAACCATGGCATAAGAAGTATGCCATGGTGATATATTTTGCCTATAATAAAACCCAGGTTTAATCTTTAGCCAAGTTATAACATTCCAATAAAAGCAAGAGATATGTTAATACATATAATAACATAACAGGAAACATAGATACAATTTGATAGGAATCACATAGTTAATGTATCTAGGTTAGATAATTAATGAAATAGGATTTACTCTATTCTAAGTCTACATAGAAGCATAATAATGAACAACAGGTATGATAATAATTAAAATGTTTAGCGCTCTTTAAACCTCTATCGCTAAGTATAATATGCATACGTAAATAGAAGAGGTGCCTTAGTTCAAACAACTAAGTAAGCCTACAGATAAGTAAACACTTTTTCCTCTTAGACTGTAATGGGAGAACGGTCCCGCCGCTCCACCCACTTTGTTTCCAGAAACAAAGTTAAGTTAGGACTTTATAAATAACGAGTAAGACTATGCAGAAAGAACGAAGCATATAATCAAGTAATGACACATACACAACAAATGTATAATCATAAAAACTAAGCAGTAAACAAAATTACAACATCCCAATTAAAATAAAGCATAAGTATAACTGAAAGAACAATGATAGAATGTAAGAACAGCTTACGACCAAGCAGTGGTTCAACTAGTGTACGTTATATTCCGCAAGTGTAATAATGTTTCGTTTAGGTAGTTTTTACTAGCCTGTATTTTTTTTTTCAATTTTTGGGGACATTACAATGATGCTAACCTATTTGAGTTAAATTATAGATTTTGGTTATTGTATTTTGATGGGTCTAAAACCCAAGAGGGATCAGGGGTATTTTGTATCCTAATTAATCCAAATAAGAATAAACACTTCCTCTCTTGTAGACTAGAGTTCAAATGCACAAATAACACTGTTGAATATGAGGCCGTAGACTTGGCCCTAAAGAAAGCTATTAAACTTAAGGTTAGATTTTTTTTTTTGGGGGGGGGATTCTGAGATAGTATCCAGACAAGTAAGAAACAACATTCATTTTTTATCTCCACATATTTAGGGATACTAGTTGGAGGTATGGAATTTGATTATGCACTTCAATGCTTTCAATATAAATGCAGTACCTAGATTGCAGAACATTGTAGCTGATTTGTTATCTACTTATGCATCTAGATTAGTGCCAAATAATAACAAGTGTTCTATTGAATTGATGTTTAGGCCATCAGTACCTGACAATGTTAAAAATATGAGGGTGTTCGATGATGACGAACAAATCATCGATTTTTTGACAAATGAAGAATATTCTAAAGAATGCATAATAAATGAAGAAGAAAATTTGTCAATTTTACTAAATGAAGATGCAATCCAGGGAAATTTCATGCCTAAAGCAGTAAGAACCCTAGAAGAAATGTTTTACTTATAGAGTAAATTCCAAAAAACAGGCAATATGAAGACAAATAGTTCATCAATGCAACATGAGCTCGTTAATATGGGATCATATTCTGAACCTAAATAGTTCAATTTGGGAAAATGTTTCTCACGTGAGGAAAGATGTAAGTTCATCAACTTGTTTCAGCAACACGAAGACATATTCTCCTAGACATATGAATATTTGAAGACTTATGACACTCACATCATGCAACATGTGATTCCCATCGAAACAGGAGAAAAACAGTTTCAAAAACATCTTACAAAGATGCACTTGAAGTTGGAACCTATGATCCATAACGAAGTAAATAAGTTACTTGATGCAAAGATCATTTTCAAGGTTCGAAATTTAGAATGGGTGGCCAATCTAGTCGTGGTGAGGAAACATTTAGGAGAGATAAGGATGTGTGTTTACTTTAGGAACTTAAATAGAGCATTAGATAAAGACAAATATCTCATTCCATCGATGGAACATATTTTATAGATGGTTTTGGGCTCATAAATGTTTTCCCTATTATATGGATTTTCTAGGGTATAATCAAGTGTAAGTGGTTGAGCAAGAGCGATTAAAGTTAACATTTTGTACAAAGTGAGAAACATTCTCTTATAGAAGAAGTCCTTTTGGCCTCATGAATGTCAAAGACACATTTCAAAGGTCCATGGACATTGCATTCATAGGTTTAAGTGGCCACTGTGTAGGAGTGTACTTGGATGAGGCAAAAGTTTTCTCCAAGAAAAGGGAAGACCATGTTTTTTACTTGAAACAGATTTTTGACCATTGTAGAAAATAGTTAGAAAATATGGTATATCTCTAAACCCAAACAAATACATCTTTGCAGTTATTAAAGGAAAATTTTTTAGACACATCATCTCAAAGAAGGGAATCTCAATAGATCAAGAGAGAGTTGAGGCTATAACTCAAATTCCCATTCCCCTATGATAAGAAATCTATGCAATCATCTATGGGCACAATAAATTCTATTCGGACGTTTGTCCTTGATTTTCATCAAATCATCAAACCTCTACAGCAAATGGTGAAGCAAAGTGTATAGTTCAAGTGGAATGAATTTGAGAAAGTTTCCTTTAAATATATCAAAGCAGCAATAGCTCAGGAACCTTCTTTGAAGACTCCAAAATTTAAAAGGATTTTATTTTATATACCTTTGCTTCAGACAACTCTCTCGTAGCAGTCCTTACGTAGAAAGGGGAATTGGGAGGCGAATACCCAATATCATTCTCAAGCACTGGGTTACAAGGGGATGAATTGAATTACCCATCCATGGACAAGCAAGCCAATGCAGTCTTTAAGGAAGAAAAATAATTTATACCCTATATTCTAAAAAATAGAACAAAATTTGTAGTTCATCACCCAACTGTTAGGTCTCTTTTTGTGCAAAAGGAACTCGGTGAGCGAAGAGGGAATTGGGTGACTTCCTTGCAGGAGTATGACCTATAATTCAAACCATATATCATCATCATAGGTCAAGGGTTGGGCAAGTTTATGGAACCTAATCAAACTGATAAAGATCCCGATTGGGAGAATGAAGTTGGAGTGAACTTGATTGACGTATGTCCTATCTTCACTACTCCTGAATTTTGGTACAAATATCTAGTGTACTATCTTCAACAAGGATATCTACTGGAACATTGGAGATCTAAGAAGAGAAGGGAACTTTGGTTGAAGGCAATCCCACCTAAAATAATGGATGGAGTTTTCTTTAGAAAAAAATTATGATTGAGATTTGCTCAGATGTCTTGAAAGAGAGGATTCCTCCAAAATAGTCAAGGAATTGCATGACAGACCAGCAGGAGGGAATTATTCTAGGGATACCACAAATCACAAGATACTTAGAGATGGATATTACTGGATAAATTTGTTTAAATATGCCCATGCTTATGAAATAAAGTGTTATATATGTCAGAGGAGTGGTGGAAAATTGGCAAAAGCGGTGGGACCATTACAACTTGTTATTATTTAAACAATGGGGCATACATGTTATTGGGAAAATCAATCTAAATTATTTATTACAAAATTGATATATCCTTACGGCTATCTATTATTTGACATGGTGGGTGGAATAAATTCCATTGTGTAAAGTGAACTAAGATGTTGTCATTCACTTCCTACAAGAGAAAATTATGACGAGGTTTGGAGTTCCAATTTATCTTGTTTTTTATAATGCATCTTATTTCTCATCTGCTAAAATAAAGGAGTTTGATTATGAAAAGGGAACTAAGTTGCATTAATCAGCTAATTATTATCCTCAGGGAAATGGTTTAGCGGAATCAACAAATAAGAACCTTATTAGAATTTTGAAGAAAATTGTTATTGAATATCAGAGAAATTGGTGCTCATCCCTTCCAAATGCACTGTGGGAAGATAGGGTCACTCCAAATAATGGATTAGGAGTGTCTCCCTATATTCTTGTATATGGAAAATATGCTTTATTTCTCCCAAACATTCTTCTCCCATATTCACATTTATCTCAAGCCTCAACGACTTCTAGTAGCGAATTTTTACAAGCATGAATTTACACTTTGTTAAAAATGGTGGAACTACAGAAAAAGGATGAAGATAAATTCAACCAACAATAGGGTATCTTCAAAAAAAGGTTCAAAAAGAGAAAATATGGTACAAGAAACTTTGATGTAGGAGACCTAGTTTTGAAATGGGATGATCCTCATGCAGAAAATGGAAAACACGCAAAGTTCTAACATTTATGGATTGTCCCATACCTAGTCACTGAAAAGTTAGGCCCTACAACTTACAAATTGAAATATTTACAAGGACAGGAAGAAAGTCTTCTTGTAAATGCCCTTTTTCTGAAACATTAATTTACATAGAGTCCTAGGAACCCTTTGTACATTAATAAGCTTCTTGTTATTGATTATGTTTTCCAGTTGTTTATTCTCATGTTTGTTTCACCTTATTTCATAGCCTTAGTTTGTTTTCTTTTTATAAACCAACTCAATTTTTGGTGCTTGGAATTATAGGCATATGATTAAACTCGAAATATTTGGATGTCGGGAATTTCTTATGGGAAAGAGAAAATTATAAAGTTGATGATAATGAGACTCTTTAACTGTTGACAGATGATGGAAAGGGAATCTAGTCTTCAATCTCATGTTTGAATCATTATAACCCCTATGAAATAACCAAGACTCATGAGGTCTTGAGTACTATCTTTGGGTTTCATACATTCTCACATTAATACCTGTCTCAGGAAGCATATCATGATGAACCAACACAAAGGAAGCAAGTCTAACATATGTATGGTATTCAAAGTGATCCAATAGCTACAAATAAAAAAAAGAAGGCCAAAAGGATTAGATTGAAAAGTCATTTCTTTATGAAATATTCAGTCTTCAATTAAAGAAATGATGTTGAAAGAAATAAATCATCAGAACAAAAGGGCTATCAAAAGAACAAATATCACCACTATTATTCTCTGTCTATGAGAATGATAAGAAAACAAAGTTGTCACTCACACAAAAGGACATTTTTGATGGAAGAAACTGGACCAATTTCTCAAAATAAAAGAAGCAATCAAGGAATACTCTCAAGACTTTTTCAGTCATAAAGAAACGATCAAAAGAATGATAATATAATGGGAATGAGGAACAAATGAATACATATGTCTTACATTGTTATGATCCTATGAAGTCTTATCTCATGCAAACTTAAAGACAGGGGGTAAAATGAACTTCATACTTTGACCCTCAGAGAGCTATCAATACACTGAATTCTTGGTTACCCTACTCCCATAGAAATGGTATAAAATGTGATGTTTGAAATGTTGGATCCCTGGATAAGTATGGTATAAATAAGTCTTGGGAAATACAATTAACTAACCATTGAAAATTCACAGTGCAGTACCATATAGAATTCTTGTTTTTCAAGGACGGTTTTTTCAAAGATCTATGTTCACGAGCAAGTCACCAATTATTAATGCGGCAATTGCTTCCCCCAAAAAATTTGCATTTTGGGGCCCCTCCTTACTTTATTTTTATTTTTGAAAGCACTCTTTCCCTTGTTTCCCAACTCAAATAAGCCTCCATTTTTATTTTTGAAAGCACTCTTTCCCTTGTTTCCCAACTCAAATAAGCCTCCATACATACCTAGTATTTTGTAGAAGGTTGAGCATAAATATGTTCGTAATCCTAAGTTGTCTTTTTGGTAAGAAATCCTCAGGCGTGACTTTGGAAACAAGCCTTATTTGAAAATTACACTTTTGATTTAAGATCAACGACTAGGATTGAATTTGAATAAGATCAATGGTCAAGAAATGAGGAAACATAAGAGTGGAAGAAGAATAATGGGAGAGGAAAGATTAAAATTTTGGCCATAAAGAGGTTAAAGTTCCAATTTTTGCTTTCTTTGGTTCGAGATCAATGGTCAAGAAGGGATTCCCCGCAAATCAATGACTGGGAATGATGGGAGCAAAAAGTTGGAATCGAAAAAGTCATTTTTCGTTGATAGAAAAGTTAAGGTTCCACCTCCCTCCTTCCATAGTCTCAGATCCAATGGTCCAGCAGGTTTCCACACAAATCGATGGTCAGGGAAAAGAGGAAACAAAAAATCAAAAAGGCGGAAGCGAAAATTTAAGGTTTGAACTTCGTGAAAGATTGAAAATCTAATTTTTTATTTCTGCTTTCCGAAAGGCGGAAGATGAAGGGCGGAAGTAGAAATTCGAAAAGAGGAAATTTGGAATTTAAAATTCATGAAAATTGCAAAATATAACTTCTGATTTCTGCTTCCCGCAAAGGGCAGAAGCAGGAAATCGAAGTAAGAAAAGGAAATGTTTTGGTCATTAAAAATTGGAATCTCGATTTTTGACTTTCGAAAAGATCAACGTGTAAGGATGAATCCAGGGTAAAATCAACGACCAAAAAAGAGTGGAAAGGAGCTAGTATGGTTTCCTGATCTAATGGTTGAGATCAGGCCCAATCCATATTTGAGATTATCTAACCTTTCCAACCTATTTTTGTTTTTTACTCTAAACCTTTGGGGAAACTGAGAAATATTTTTCCCAAAACTTGAACTAAATATTTTCCTTTCTTAAAAGGGCATTAATCATCATGTGTTTGTTATGTTTAGATCAATGACACAGATCATTAAACTTACAATTGAAAATATGGTGATTTGTTACAGTCGCCATTGACATAATATCATTGTTTCAAGAACATAAATATCTCTCATGATGTTCTTTTTATGTAGTGCAGGTATTATGGTTTACTGAGTTAGGATGGTGGATTATGAAGTCGCCTAAAGGCTACATCATTGGACGGTTTAGACGAATATATAGTCTTGATTGACGACTGTAAGGGATTTCACTGTATGAATATGAAAGATGAAGAAAACCATTGCAGAATTGATTAAGAGGTTCTAACTCTCATTTTTCGCAAGAGATTCTAAGTCCCTATTGTTAAATTTCCCAAATTGATCCACCATACAAGTTATAGTGTATTTTCCCGATTTGTTTTTGTGATCATGGTGAATCTTCTAGATCCATTTGTGTTAGGGTTTTTTGTAACTGAACTTGGCTATGTTTTGAGGTCAGTCTCTAGTGCCCATAGCACTGAAACTAAGAGGTGCAGAGCACCGAGAAATGAATTTTTCTTGGTGAAATAATTTTGGAATATTGTTGTAAAAGATTTACATCTATGCTTATAAGAAGGATCATTTTGTTGGAACAAACGGGTCGCTCAGAGATTTATTTGGAATGTGTGTAATGCATATTGTATAACTATTTATTATTTCTTCTGTACATCATATATAGAGATTGTTATAACCTCCTGGAACTATTTACTTGATCATGAATGTATTTTGTCTATATAAATGCTTGTGCTGATAGGGGAATAAATGGTTTAAATACCTCTGGTATTCTTTATGTTGTGAATGTGATTATTGTGTTGGTCCAAATATATTTTAAACCTTTATGAGCACTTACAGTATATTACTCTGAACTATAAATTTTCTCCCTACCGAGGGATAGAATAGTTCAGTTTTAGATCTAGATTAGACCTGTATTTAGCTTAGGAACTTGCATATCATTCTTTCAGCAAAAATAATTTAAATGGTGGACTTAGCGGTAACTAGTAAAATATTAAAAGGACTTAATATACCATAGCTGGAACTATGAACCGGATAGATTCCCCACACAAAATGGTGTCTGATCTAACTGGGATCATTTACCAGGGAGAGTCCCTACTGCTTGGTACCTGGGATTTTTCTAGGAATCAACATAGCCATGATCTATTCTAAATAGTTGTGACTTGACTTTGGTTATATTGTCTTTCTAATGGTGTAATATTTTTTCTGCAATGATTTACTTAGATGCTTTATTGCTCTATGGTTAATTCCCAAATGTGAGGGACCCCTATAGGTAAGTGTAAATTCTTTGATGGGTTTAAACCCTTTCAAATTTAGTGAAGTCCCAGTATAATACCTTTAATCCATAAATGAATGGTAAACCATGAAAGAAATTATGGTTTCTAAAGGCTCTTAAGGAGCCGACCACTGAAAATCCACCATAGAGTTCCTCAACATGAACTTGTCTTAACTAATGAAATCAGCCTAAGGTCGTGAGGCCATCAAAGTTTGGAAAAAATTTGTTTTACCAAGAAAGCACAAAGAATTTGGGTGAAAAGCCTTGGGCCACTAGGCCTACGGAAGCTTACAAAAAACTATAAAAATTTAAGTGTTTCTACAATCTGTAATCCACATTGTAGAAGCAGAAAATAGAGTAAAAATTGTGAAGGGCTTAAGTGCTTTCACAACCCCCAATCTGCATTGCATAAGTGGGAAACCAAAGTGAAATTATAGTGAATTTAAGTGTTTCCCCAACCCACAATACACATTGTGGAAGTGGAAAGTGAAAGAAAAATTGTAAATAAATTGAGTGTTACCACAACTTGCAATTCGCATTGTGGAAGCAGAAAATAGAATGAAATTTATAAAGAATTTTAAGTGATTCCACAATCCATAATCTACATTGTGGAAGCAAAATGAGGAAGGTAAATTTATAATAAACATAAGTACTTTCCGCATCCCGCAATCTGCATTTTGGAAGAGGGATTGCGGAGGAAAACATTATGAAGGAATTAAGCACCTTCCACAATCTGCAAGGCACATTGCGGAAGTAGAATCACGGAAGGGTAAAAGTATAAAGAATTATTTACTTTCCACAATCTACAATCCACATTATGGAAACATAATTGCGAAAGTGTAAAAGGGTGAAGGATTTAAATGGTTTCCATAATCCGCAAGACTCATTGTGGAAGCAAAATTGCAGCAGGGTAAACTTACCATGAAGACAAGCATTTTTCGTAATCTGCAACCTACACTAGGGAAGAGGAGTTGTGGAAGGTAATATTGTAAAATAACTTCAATGTTTCCTGTAATCCGCATTGTGGAAGCGGTGTTTCAAAAGGAAAATCCATTGTGAAAGGGCTTTTGACAGAAGACTTTTTAAGCTTAAGTTTGGAATCCAAATAGTTAAATGGATAAAAGATAAATATTCAAGGCTATTCTTCCATTTGTTTTGTGATGTTTAAGAAATCATTTATAAAGATGAAGAACCATAAGGCAGGTTTTGTGATAAGCATACAGTCCGTAGTTTATATATATAATAGAGAATGAATAAAATAGTATGGATCATGGCATGTATTTTATATGAAGAAAATTTTTGTATATGCTTTTTATTAGGTTATATGGGTATGTTACATATGCTATCAGAGCTAAGGTTTAAACCATGTAACCTTTTGGGAACATCTAGTTCCATTGAATCATAGAAACTTTGTTCTAACCATAACAATTGTGTTTGGAATGTTTTGTATACATCCAAAATTATTTTGTTACACGGTACAACAATGTATTCACAAAATGAAAATGTGGATCGACCTGAAGAAGGTTAACCAGCACCACGCATAATGCAACAAGAACAAAAACACTCTAACACCAGTTAAGTACTGTAAACAATGAGGAATTTGATCATAGAAATACAGAGTTTTAAACAAGATAATGAGCAGGTGAAGAAGGCTCAGGAAAAGAAGTAGGAGATAAATGAGATATTGTTACAGATTTTGCAAGAGAAAAACAATGGGTAAAAGCCCCAAACAGAGGCAAGGAGGGACCCACATATGGCCCCAACCAATGTGTCTTCAATTTCTCTGGATGCTTCAAAAATTTACTATCATATAGGAAAATAGGTCGTCCGACTTTGAATTGCTTACTCATAATATGGTGATAATGCAATGCTTTTTTCCTTTTCTTCTCTATGTTTTGATGGAATCTTGCGATGAAGTGTTCTTCCTCCATATGAACGAGCTGCGACAACATTTGCTCGACAGCATCCACATCTGTCATTTCTATCAATGCAACAATTCTTAAGCTTTGCGCAATATACTCCATTGACACAAAAAATTCTTGTCCATACACTAATTGGAATGGAGTGTGCCCTGTCAATCGCTTGCAAGTCATGCGGTATGCCCATAGCACAATTGAAACTTTCTAATCCCAATCATGTCGATGCGTGTTGCATACTTTGGTTAATGCATTCTCCAGGATCTTGTTGAACACTTCAACCATTCCATTCTCTTGAGGATGATAGGTTGTTGTCTTTCTATGCCAAATCTAGAATTTTGTTATAAGATCATCAATCATTTTGTTAATGAAGTGCGTACCTTGGTCTCTTAGAATAATTTTTAGGCAATCAAATCTAGTCACCATGTTTTCAAATAAAAACTTTGGCACAATTGCAGCGATACAATCTTTTACAAGGAGAGGCTTCAACCCATATGGTAAAATAGTTTTTCCCTATGATAATGTAGCACACCCCAGTCCTTTTCTTGGTGGAGTGATAGGAACAACAAAATAAACAAACCATTTATCAAACGCTTGAAGGGTTATTTATGGTGCAAGAAGCATCTTGTCACGGGGCGATGGTTTTCCTGTCCCTAGTAAACATCGCAGCATCAGAAAAATCACTTGGTATCCATATGTATGGTTGACCACCATAGTCCGGCTTGTAGTATCTTGTGGATAGTTTCCTTTCCAGCGTAGTGTCCTCCTACGACACTGAAATGTGCTTCACTCATTACCCAATTTCGTTCATAGTAGAAGATACAACGTCGCAATATTTCATCTGTGCCCATCTTGTATAAGTGTCTCACGATTAACGTAAAATCAATGGTTCTGATGAAAAAAAAAATCTTCTGTACAGTGGTGAATCCTTCAAGAGCATAACATGTGATTGGGAAGTGGATGATAGCATTAAACTCCTTATTATGATCATCCATCATGGTAACCACAAACATTTGTGTGTCAAGCAAGTTATCCTCCAGACTGTTTTTCCCTTCACCACTCTCTATCCTCGACAAGTGATCAGGCCACACATTTATTTGACCAGGTTTAGCAATGACTTTAAAGTCAAATTCTTGAAATAGGAGAAGCCATCAACAAATCTTCTCCCCCAACATTGGATTGTTGACCATGTATTTTAATGCTGAATGATCAGTGTACATTTTAGAATGTCCACCCAACAAAAAGTGTCGGAACTTCTATAGTGCATATACCATGGTGAGGCCTTCCCTTTCTATCGTTGTATATTTTTTCTCTGTCATCGACAATTTTATACTAAAAAAAGCAATAGGGTGATCAAGACCACCCTCACCTGGTTGTGTTAAGAATATGCTAAGCGTGATAGATGACACGTCGACATGGACATGGAACTACTTCTTCGAGTTGGGAAATACCAATATTAGCATAGTTCCCATCTTGTTCTTTAATTTGTCTAAGATTTCTTGACAATCTTTTTTCCACTACAACTCTGCATATTTCTTTAACAGTTTCTCCAGCATACATGTTGTAATCTTACAAATCACATAAGGTTACCAATAATACATACTAAAACATACATGTATAACAGAGACAAGAGATAAGAACAAGTAGGTGAATTGACAGATTATATTACATGAATGAGTCCATACAACACAGAGAAATGAACTGATTTCTCATATGGATCAACATCCTAATATATATGATTACAAAATAGTTACAAAATAACTACCTATCGGTTCGGTGAACCGACACCACCTTAGGTGGCAGACCTAATCTCTAGTTTAGTCGGCTGACTGACTTAATTGGCTGGTCGACTTAGTAGGTTGATCAACTAAGTCGGCTATCATTCAAGTCGACTTATCGACTTGCTCCTCCTACATCTCCCCCACAAAAAAAATTTTTCTTCGTCCTGAAGAAATAGGGAGTTACAAAATTCATCCTGTCTAGTCTCAATATTTTCTGTGATGTGCCTGGTCTTCTTGGGTTGTGAAGTTTGATGGTCGGTCTTTTCTATACAGAGACTTTGACAATGGCTGGGGCTGTTACTGCAAGGTGATGTTGGAAATCTATCCAACTTTGCAAAATCTTTTGGATGTATATTATAAGTGTGGTCAGGCTTGATAGGATCAACATCTTTTCTGAAATGGAGACTTCTGCTATTCTCTCCATGTCGGGACACATAAACTGGTCCTTCTCCTTTGTAGTCTCGATAAGTCGTTTCATCTGCGGATAGATGATTTTGACTTTTTCTAAATTGGGGATAGCTTGTTGTACCCACTGATGTGCTTCCCTCTCAAGTTTCTGCAACTTGGCTATTTCAAGCACTATTTGTTCTTCTATTGTGGTTCTGAGTGCTTCATCGGTGGTTTTCCTATTTTCTAGTGCCTGGATCCCTTGTTGGGTCTGTCGAGTTTGCTAGTAGACTTGACCATAGTAAGTAGGCTAGTCTCTTAGTATTTCTTTAGTTATGATAGACTCCTCCATGTGATCTTGCAACACTTTATAAGATTCAGAAAAGGTAGTGTGCTATGCCATTAGGAGTCGGGGGGTTTCTTCTTTTTGTTCTTCCTTTGTTTCTTGAATGTGTGCTTGGAGTGCCAACACCATGAAGACCGGTGTCGATGCCAACACCATGAACACCATGAAGGGCGTATCAGCTATGTACCTGGTCTTCATGGGCTGACAAACCCTTTTGAGCGGTTTGTCGGTGTCAACCTCTACGGGGCCTGACATTACTAAATGGGCCAGGTTCCTACATTTGTTGAGGAACTCGACTTGTTCTGCAAATTTGTCATCGAGTTCCTTACATCTCTGCTTGCTCCTCGTCTTTGCTTCTACTGTTAGGGTCTTGAGGAGTTGTCCTAGCTCTACGTCAGTCAGTGAGGTTGAATCTTTCAATTTGATATGGACCTTTGATGGCTGTCCATGATGCTCCTTATTCTATTTCTCCTTCCTCTTCTTATGCTTTTCCTTCTCTGTTTGTGTCGGCACCTATGTAACTGCAAAAGTCAAGTTGAGATATTTGGTTTGTGGTATAGTGGTTGATGGTTTCTCTGGTTGGGGAGGTGGGATGACTGCTACCTCTGGTTGGTTAGATGCAAAGGTTGCAGAAGTGGATGCAGTTGGTGCTGATGGTTGTGGTGGGGCTTTCTCTAAGTCGGGGGGTGGTGGTGGTGGTGAGGGAGTTGGTGAATAGTCGGGGGTGATTGGGTTAGGGGAAGTGCAGGTAAGTGGTTGGTTGTTAGGCTGGGGAGGTGAGTCTAAGTTAGAGAACATTTGGTTAATTTGGTGATTTATGTCCTCCTCAGTTTCTTCTCCCCCAGTCGGTGCAGCAGCTAGTAGGTTGGTTTGGGGTTCAGTCGGAGTGATAGTTGCGGTCCGATGTGCGGTCACTTCATCATTCTTGTCGGGATTTCTCTCAAAATTTGAAGTGATAGTTGCAAAGGTTCAGGACTGGAATTCATGTCCGGGTTGGTATCCACCGACCTCGAAGAGAGGTCCTTTTGGTTTGTCAGCCCATGAAGACCAGGCACATAGTTGATATGCTCTTTCGAGCGGTTTGTCAGTGTCAACCTCTACGGGGCCCGGCATTACTGAATGGGCCAGGTTCCTACATTTGTTGAGGAACTCAACCTATTCTGCGACTTTGTCATTGAGTTCCTTACATCTTTGCTCACTCCTCGTATTTGCTTCTACTGTTAGGGTCTTGACGAGTTTTCCTAGCTCTGCATCAGTTAGTGAGGTTGCATCTTTCAATTTGATATGGACCTTTGATGGTTGTCCATGATGCTCCTTCTTCTTTTTCTCCTTCCTCTTCTTATGCTTTTCCTTCTCTATTTGTGTCGACACCTGTGTACCTGCAAAAGTCGAGTAGAGATCTTTGGTTTGTGGGATAGTGGTTGATGGTTTCTTTGGTTGGGGAGGTGGGATGATTGCTACCTCTAGTTGGTTAGATGAAAAGGCTGCAGAAGTGGATGAAATTGGTGCTGATGGTTGTGGTGGGGATTTATCTAAGTCGGGGGGTGGTGATGGTGGTCAGGGAGTTGGTGAATGGTCGGGGGTGACTGGGTTGGGGGATGTCCAGGTGAGTGGTGGGTTGTTGGGGTGGGGAGGTGAGTCTAAGTCGGAGAACATTTGGTTAATTTGGAGATTTATGTCCTCCTCAGTTTCTTCTCCTCCAGTCAGTGCAGCAGCTGGTAGGTTGGTTTCGAGTACAGTCGGAGTGATAGTCAAGGTTCGACGTGCGGTCACTTCATCTTCCTTGTCGAGATTTCTCTTGAAATTCGAAGTGATAGTTGTAAAGGTTCGGGACTGGAATTCATGTTTGGGTTGGTATCCATCGACCTCGAAGAGAGGTGCTTTTGTAGATATCTTATGTGCTGACGTAAATATCTTAGGAAGCTTCTGAATAATGCCTCCAAATCTCTATCTTTATCGAACTTTGCCTTCACAGCTTCCAACATCGCACTTTTGCACAAGTCGAGTGGGCTTACTAAATGTCGTTCTGGAACTTGATCCTTTGTTACTTTTGTCGGGGATGGAGGTGTAGGAATCGACACGAGATCAACAATGTTTTCAAGCATCGTCGTGTGGGTGGTCTTGGCTTTCTTTGGTCAACCCGGTAGTGCTCCTGCGTCAACAAATCTCTAGAACTGGTTTTCCACTGGCACCTTATTTGCTACGGCATCCTCTATTATGTCAAGGGCCGTAGCTGCCAGTTCCTCCTCATCATCTGATGATTTGGTAATGATAAGCTTGCACTTACTTTTTCCTTGTTGTTGTTGTTGTGTCTTTAACTTCTTCCTTGTAGCTGCTATCTCTTTCGACAATTTTTTAAAAATGCCTTTTGTGATAGCATACTCTGGGTTTTCTGGTTCTATCTCTCCCCTTGGCTCCTGGGTCAAGATGAGACTTTCTACAGCCGCAGTAGTTACCTGCTGCTCTAGCTAGGTTTCTTCTAGCCGTGGTTCTTCCCTCTGTGCTATCATATGTTTGATGATGATTTGAAGTTGGCAAGTGTGCTTGATCGGTGTCTCCTCTGACATAAAGGTGCTGATGTAGAGGTTCAGCTCATAGTCTTCCTCTTTCTCTTGTTCAATTAGCGGCTCCTAAATCAAGAATTCGTTCTTCTTTGCTATCGCTTGTACTAGTATTTTTGTTTTAGCTTGTCAAGACATCTCTTGAAAGATTTTGTCAACCGATGGATAATAGTTGAGGGATTTTTCATTTGAGTCATCGCCCTGCATGTACCACACCGAGGTATGGTCGAGTTCTAGCTGCATGTGGGAGTTTGTCGGTAGAATTATTCAGTTGTTTTGAGGCACCCTACATCTAGTCATGTAGACTTTGAGCTATTGAAGCCAGTTCTCCAACAACACTTTTCCATTTTCAATTTCCTGCAAAGTTCCTCTCTGGGAGAATGGTTTGAATCTCCACATGTGGAACCTTGACAGTTCCTAAAATATTGGGTTCCCCTCTGGGCAGATATGATACATGACTATCCATAAGATGAGGGAGGGGAACTTGATGATTCCTCCCATTTCTTGGTATCTTTCACAGATGGTCTTGACCATGTCGACGACATATTCATCCCATCTGTATATCTTTCCATCTGTCACAATGGTGTCGACAAATTCTAGCATGTCTAATTTGAGGTTGCTGCCTCGACCTACGAGGGTGAGTATTATTGCTATTATTTTGGCCACAATCTGTGGCATTCAAGTTGTGATTTGACTAATAATAAACCCCTTCAATTTTTTCTCGAAGCTGACCCAGTTAGTTCTTTGACCAGTCCTTCTTTAATCCCGACTGGTACTGGGTCTCCTGTGTTCGAGAGACCTATCAGCATGGAGATGACTTCTTCAGAGCTGTTGATCAGTTGGTCGAAGTAGAACCAGTCATTGTGGTACCGTCTTATGATGAATTTTATAGCTATTTCTTTGGTGCCACCGAAGTTGGCCATGAGCGGTGCATTGACATAGTTGAATATGGTGCTGTATTTTATTTTCTCCACAACTTGAGTGGGCTTCTTGTTGACATAATCCCATTCTTGCATCTCGGTCCAGATTTTTTTCCATGAGCCTTCCCGTACGTTGGCATTCTTAATGTTCTTTACCCTACGGACTAAAGGTGTGTCTGCAGTCTATAGTTCCTTGGCTTTGGTTGAAGCTCTAGTCTATTTGGGTGCCATTGTGTTGGTTTGGTGGTCTATTTCACTAAGGGATTCTCAACTTTCAGTCAATTGTATGATTTGATGGTCTCTCTGTATGAATTGCAGTGAATTATCCTTCTGCGGTCCAGTATTTATAGGCATGCTGTGGGTGTTTTCGTCGATGAGTGTATTAATGGCAGACATGATGTTCCAGATGGAACACTTGAGTGTGCATTAATGGCGAATTGGTTTTGGCATTTGATGTCATGAATGCGTGATGGGACTATTGAGGTCATCGATCGATGTTAGTTATGAAAATGGTCGATGGAAGTGGTCGGTCGATCAAAATGGTCGATGGTGTTATGTCGGTTGTCAAAATGGTAATTTCCTATCATAGTTTTCTGCATGTACAGTATTATTTTGCTTTTTGTATTTTTAGGTTTTTATAGCTTTTGGTTTACGATTATGGTCATTATAGGATTTTTTTTTAGGTTTATTTCTAGTGTTTATAGCATTTTAGTTGGGATCCATTAACAAGTTTCCAAAATACTATGCCTTGTAACTTCCTTAGTCAGACTGATCCGTTGGTATGTATCTCCTCAACAACGTAGGGTCCCATCCATTATGTATGGAGCTTTTTAGGTTTACCTTTTACTTGACTATTGTATAGTAAAGCAAGGTCTCCTACTGACAAGTTTTTGTTCTTCATGTTTCAATTGTGCCATGCTTTCTATTGTTGTTTCGAAATTTCTTGATGTTTTATTGCCATTAGTCGGTGTTCTTTGAGTTTACTTAGTTGCAATAGTCGGTCCTTTCTTCCTTGTTTGACATCGACATGTACGATCTCTACGATGATAGGTGTCTATTGTCGGAAGTGTAGTGGAACTACTACTTCTTGTCCATAGACTAGTCGAAAAGGAGTTTGGTCAGTTGAACATTTATATGTTGTTCTATATGCCCATAATACTGTAGGTATTTTCTTGTCCCAGTCGTCCTTATCAGCATTACATATTTTGGTGAGTCCTCTTGTTAATGTTTTATTAAATGCTTCAATTGATCCATTTGACTGAGGATGGTATGCTATGCTTCGACGATGATCGATTTGGAATTGGTCGGTTAGGGTTTTGATAGTTCTATTAATGAAGTGTGTTCCCTGGTCGCCAATTAAGGTTAGTGGACATCCAAATCTGGTGATGATATTCTCATAGATAAACTTAGTAGCTATCTCACTAGAACATCTGTCGACTGGTTCAGCCTCTACCCATTTAGTTACATATTCGACTGCAGTTATGATGTACCTTGCACCTGTTCTTTTTGACGGTATAGGAAATGGTCCTATGAAGTCTATGGCCCATATTTCAAATGTCAAACTTGGGTTCACTGATATCAAAGGAATTTCTGTGCTAGGTAGGGGTCGACCTAGTCATTGATATTTGTCGCATTGGCTAACAAAATTTTTGCAATCTCTATGGAGTGTCAGCCACCATAACCCTGACTGTTGGATTTTATTTGCAGTTGTGTCTTCCTGGAAATGTCCTTCTATAGGTCAATAATCTACTTCATGCATAATGTTTTCTCATTTGTGTTCTAGTACACACCTTCCGAGGATGTCATCTAATCCCATTTTGTATAAGAATCCATTTATAAGACTGTATGGTGCAGCCTTCATAGCTAATATCTGCTTATTCTTCATACTCATTCCTTCTGGTGCATGTCCATCTTCCAAGAACTGGGCTATTTCTTCTAATTCTACTGGGACTACTTCTATCCAAAATAAATGTGCATCAGGTAAGTCATCTTCGACTCCTGTCGGTTCTTCTCTTGTGTCAATTTGGGATAAATATTCGGGACCGACATTTAACTTGCCTGGTCTAACAACAACTTCGAATTCGAATTCTTGGCATAATAGTAGCCATCGAAAAATACTTCCCTGATGTAGTGGTTTATTGATGAGATACTTAAGTGCCTGATGGTCTGTATAGAATATAAATGGGTGAGCTAGAAGATAATGTCGATATTTTTGTAGTGCAAAGACCATTCCTAGTGCTTCTCTTTCTGTTTTCGAATAGTTTCTCTCAGCCTTGTTTAATTTTCTGCTACTATAAACTATAGGATAATCCATTCCATCATCTCCTGGTTGAGTTAAGATTTCTCCTATTGCTAGGCTTGATGCATCAATATGAACATGGAATTTGATCGACCAGTTTGGAAACCTTAGGATTGGTGCTTCGACTAGTTTTGTTTTTAATTTCTCAAAAGATATGTGGCACTCCTCTATCCAGTTGAACTCTTTATCTTCCCTTAATAGTTCTTCAAGTGGATAGGTCATATCTAAATAATATCTTATGAATTTTCTGTAATAGCCTTTGTGGCCATGTGGCACCCTGACTTGTTTTTGGTTTACTTGTGGTTTTAGGTCGAGGATAATTTTGATCTTTGCAAAGTCAACCTTAATACCTTCCTTATAGACAATGTGCCCTAATAATATCCCTATGGGGGTCACAAATATGTATTTCTTGATGTTTAGGGATAGTTGAATTTGTTGACATCTCTCCAACATAAGCCTGAGCCATTTGCAAGGATCTTTTAACATGGATTATATTGTCCAATCATCAAAGTAGACTGCCATGGTCTTGTAAATATATTCTTGAAATGTTTTGACAACAATTCTAGAAAATACTGTAGGTGCATTTTTTAATCCAAAAGGCATAACCTTGTAAGCAAATGAGCCAATTTCACAGACAAAGGTTGTCTTCTTCTGGTCTTCTTTAGCTATTGGCACCTATTTATAACCTCAGAATCCATCTATAAATGAGTAGCATTCATGTAATGCAACCTCATTTAAGATTTCATCTGCATAAGTACTTGGAAATGGGTCTGTCAGTGTCACTTTATTTAGTTCTCTGAAGTCGACAAAAACTCTTAGTTTGGTCGGATCATGTTTCTTAGGATGTAAAACCATTGGACTTTCCCATTCTGATTGGTCAATAGGATATATCATTCCTACTGCAAGGATGTTATCAATTTCCTTTTTGACTATGTCTTTGTATTTGTAAGCTAGTTTATATGGCCTTTTCTTCACAGGTCGAATGTCAAGTTTAGTATCAATCTTCATTTCTCCCATTTCATGGACTAAGCCTTTGAGGTATTTATAATCTCTAGCAAATAAATCTTGGAACTCTTTTAATAAGTTTACTATCTCTGTGGTCTGCTCTTCACTCCAGTAGTCACCAATCTTTACCATTTTTGGTCGATCATCATTTGAGATGTCGAATTCCCTAGTTTTGACTTTAGCATCTAGCCATTCTGGTGCTTTGGCTTCATTGATCGATCGAATTCCTTGCTTAAACTATGAGAATGTGGCAGGGAATTTGGCTGCATTCATTCTGTCAGTATCTTGTTTGTTGGTTGTTTCCACTTTAAGGATTGTACAAACAGGTTTGGTCGTTTCGACATGGTTTGATTTCCATCTAAATATTTTCTCTTCTGTATTTTCATTTTCTAACTGTAGTCTTATCGACTGTGGTTTTTTCCTCATTTGTATACTGTTGCATTTCATTGTCTGTCAATTATCTTTTAAGGGTTTGTTACGGGTTGGTTGTATAAATTATTTAATTTGTTTTGCTGTTTCGACCAAGTCTTCATTCTATGGTATAAAGTTGAAATCTTTAATGAAATTTTCCTTGAGTTCATGCCATGAGAATGTTTCACCTCTAGCTTCTTCCATTTTATACCATTGTTTGGTAAGTCAGTGAGGATTGATGGGAACAGGTGTAGCCATGCTCGTTCATCCTTGTATCCAAGTCTTCATTCTTTTTCACGTGTCTTAATATGAGCTTCTGGGTTCTGTCCTTGAGTGAATATGGGTATCTGAGCATTTGTGGTTAACTTCTTTCCTCCAAATCTTTCGACAAAGTGAGTCGAAGCTGCTGTCCAGGTCTACAGTCTTGTCTAATGGGTATCCCACCATCGAGCAACTTGTCCTATAAAAGTTTCTACTAGGCTTTGAATTCGACCATGTTCACCAATATTTTTGGAAACGTGTTCTACATGAATGACTGGTGATTCTCTTTCCTTATATCTTGGTATTTGTGTAGTATGTACATTGGTAGGTTGTAAGGTAGGGTATTCCCTAATTTTCTTCTCAAATATTTTTGGGACAATGGACACTATGAAGCACTGTTGGGTGGGCTTTTTCTGCACTTTTTGAATAGTACAACACCCTCTTGTTTGTTTTTTGTAGTTCTCGATCTCCCAATCATATAATTCGATGTCTGAATTATAACCAACCGAGTCTTGGTTGCCTAAATGAAGTTCTTCGTAGATATTAGGTTCTATATAATCTGCATTGTTTTGAATCTGGTAGAGTTGTCGGATGTTGACTTCTTCATCGATAGGTTCATTCCAAGGTTCTCTTTGAGATGGGTGAATAGGTACAATGACCTTCTGTCCATTTGCTTTTAATTTGATTTTCTCTTTGTCCAGGGATATCGATGATTTTATCTTTCTACCCCAAGGTTGACCTACTAATGCTGGGAAGGAACTGCATCCTTCCTTAGGGTCAATAATTTTGAAGTTGACTTTGGTCAAGATTCCTTTTATAGTTGTATCGACATTTTTCCAGACTCCGATAGGTTCAATTAGGCCCTGGTCGGCTAGTTTCAAGTATATGCCTAAATAATAGAGTCGAGGTCTATCCATTTGTTCCCAAGTGTCACAAGTCATGATGTTTACTTGTGATCCAAAGTTGAGAACTACTTGTCGGACATGATATCCTTCGATTTCCAGGTCGACAATTGGGTTGGCATTTCCTTTATCTTTTTTATTTAAGCTGCAGATGTTCTTTGTTTGTTTTTCGCATTTGTTATGTTTTATTTCATATAGTAAGTCAATGAACTGAGAGACTGAGTTGTCTTTTTGTATGAGCTGTATTAATTAGTTTATTGTGTTATGTCGATTGTCATGATCTTGTTCTTGTCATGCAAATTCTTTGAATACATTGGTTGCTTCTTTGTATGTTTGTTTTTCTTTAAGTGGATCAGGGTAGATACTTTTCTCTTTTATTTTGTTGATTCTTGGGTTATCACTTCCTATTTTTGTTCCTTGTCGAGTTACAATATGCAAATTTTTTGTGTTTATTACATCATTTTTTTGCACACACGACAAAACATTAACATTTTTCTTTGTATTTATTTTTTTCCAACATGTTAGGGCAATCCTCTAGTGAGTGATCCCCTACTCCATAATGAGTACAAAATTTGAGGTCAGTTCTATCTTTATATGGACAGTCTGCATACCGATGTCCCTCCTTATAACATGTAAAGAATTGGATGGGTCAATGTGGTTGGTTGTCGTGATTCCCAGGGAATCAACCTCGTCCTCCGTAGCCTCCATGTCCATTGTCATACTGGCACTTGTATCTCTGAACTTCATATATTTGACTATTCTGATCATTTGGTAAGTTGTTTTGCTCATTATTTTGTGCAACTGCATTGGTTTGGTAGACTGCATGATAATTTTGTTGGTTCTTCAGGTTCAAATGGCAGTCGACTGTGTTATGATTTTTAGTTTTGTAGATTCCACACTAGGATGCCTTGCCATTCTTCATGTTGACCGGGAAATATTTTGTTGAGTGGTCCCTATGTTTCTTGGAATATGTCACAAATTTTTTTTGTCTGTATGAATCGAACGTCCTGTAGGCTGTATTCCTGTCGATAGTTGTCTTTAGAGGGTCCATCCATCAAGCACTTTGTGCACCAGATATCCTGATTTTT
This sequence comes from Pseudotsuga menziesii, assembly GCA_001517045.1. NCBI lineage: Eukaryota > Viridiplantae > Streptophyta > Pinopsida > Pinales > Pinaceae > Pseudotsuga > Pseudotsuga menziesii. The sequence continues at coordinate 53,287 of LPNX010498786.1, forward strand.
GAGGTTTAACTCCTTTAAATAGTTCTGCACACTCTCAAGTTGTTCTTCTAATCTATCATCAGTGGAGTATGCTGGGATGTCCTCATCAATTTCCACTTGGAGAGCTTTTGTAAGCGCATCTTCATAATATTTGAATGTTTCCAGACTGATGTGTCGACGGACTTTCTGAGATAAACCTACAAAAAAACACTAGATTAGTAATTGTTCATCTATAACATAGTCCAACTGGCTCAGAAAGTATTTCCATTTCTTATCATAGTCGAGGACAGTTTTTCCTAGTTTTAGTGATGTTGTTTTTAGTTTTTTCGCTGCCAGGTGTTTGGCATCTAGAGTTTTGAAAAATGATAGAAATTGTGCTTTGATCTTATCTTTGGTTTCTCTAGGTTGTATTTTTGATAAGTTCATATACCAATTCAATTCCCTTTTCATCAAGGCACCGACGAACTGTGCCATTTGTCTATCTTCATCTGTAACTTGGTTGTCCTCCCAAGTCGACTCGCAGATGAACCAGTGTCATCTGGGGTCCTCATCCCCCTTATATAGAGGAATGCGTGATGACCCGTGACCCATGTTGAAATCACTGTCACTGCTCTCAAGAGGTGGTGGTGGTGGAGGTGAGGGTGGGGGTGGTGGGGTTATTGGTTTATTTATCTCTGCGGGACTATGGTCGATGGAAATTTTGTTACCATCGGTTGTCGATTCTTCTTTAATTGGTATTCAGTTGATGTCACATTCTTCTGTCGATGGCCCACTGCAACTATTTGTCTATAGTTCTAAATGTTCTATGTCTTCCAAAGCTGTATTTGGTAGGGGGGTTGCTCCTTTATGTGTTAGTAAGAGTAAGTGGATACTTCGGTTGGAGAGTACCACTTGAAAGGTAACTCAATTTCCTTCCTCTAGTAGACGGATAATGAGGTGTCTTCCAGTGTATGTTTCGTCGTCTAGTTGACTCCATATACCAAAGTCACCAGCTCATAGTCGGAGGTCCTCTTCAACAATAGTTTGTATCTGGGTACGTGGATTCAACAAAGAGAGGGTTGTTCCTTCATGGGGAGCTCTTAATTGGAGAGCTTCTGGTTTCTCTATCCACAATTCTTCCTCCATAGGGGATGCCTCTTCTTCCATGCCTTCTTCATGTTGGTCATGAATCGAATTTGGCAGATTCCCTTCCTGGTTGGTTTCCCTAGGAATCCTTCCTCTATGCAGCGCTAAGGCTCATTCTTGTCTTGCTTCCCTCCTTTGCTGTCTCTCTTCCCTCTCTATTTTCTAAATGTCTGACATACGGTTGTGTGATACTATTCTCTTGATTTCCCTTTTGGTCGACTTCTCATTACTGGTGAATGGTCTCTGCTTCTATTCGACTAGAATCCACTCCACGTTATCTCGACATATGACCAGATACCCCCCCATCGCCTACCCGATGCTTTTAGAAAGCCCGGATAGTTCGGTCTATTTGCTTAAGAAGTATTCCCACTCCCATTCTGCAATGAATTTTTCCCACTTCTTTTCCTTTTCCACCGAGTTAGACTTTGATAGCAGTTCATGAAGTGATGGATGAGGTTCAACAATATGTCCTACTCCCTTCTCGATCAGAAATTTGAACAGCAAGGTTGGTCAGGAGCACAGAAATTGCTCGGTGAGGTCTTTGTAAAATTTCTCATTAACGGTTTCAGCTGAAGTTCTGTCTTCTATTGCTTGCTCCTCACATAAGTCTTCAGCAATTTTCTTGAACTACTCTGACAAGTTTGTTCTACCTCCTTGGATTAGTTTTTCCAGCAACTGTTGGTCGTTAGTCCCTTCCGGCGTTCTCATCCAGGAGTTTCTTCAGAATTTGGGGCACTGATTCTACAAACTTCTCATGTGTTTTTGTAAAGAATCTTGCTTTCACCTGTGCGATTTTTAATCTATTCCTTCGTGCATAATTCTGCAAATAATTTGCAACTTTACGTTCCCACCAGTCCTTAATCTCCTGCTCTGATATCATCTGTTTGCATATATTTCAGACATGTACTACCGACAATGGAACCAATGTTGTAATCTCATAGATCACATAAGGTTACCAATAATACATACTAAAACATACATATATAACATAGAAAAGAGATAAGAACAAGTAGGTGAATTAACAAATTATATTACATGAATGAGTCCATACGAAACAGAGAACTGAACTGAGTTCTCATCAGCCTGAACAACCTAATATATATGATTACAAAACAGTTAAAAAATAAATACCAGTCGGTTCGGTGAATCGACACGACCTTAGGTGAACAACCTAATCTCTAGTTGACCGATCGACTTAGTTGACTGGTCAACTTGGTCAGCTGGTCGACTTAGTCGGTTGATCGACTAAGTCGGCTATCGTTCAAGTCGACTTATCGACTTGGTCCTCCCACAATACCCTATGATGAACTTCATGTAGTAGCATGTGTGTCCTAACACTGATCTGAGTTGCGTGACTTATGTAGGTGGTGGCAAGTCAAGGATAATCACAACTTTCACTAGGTGAATAAAAATTCCATTGCGACACATGACATGTCCCAATAGCACACCAAATGGCGTGTAAAAAATACATTTCTTTGAATTAAGCACGATCTGATACTAGCGATAATGGCCCAACATCATACACAGACTCTCAATATGGTCTCTTACTAGACCAAACACAATCTAATCATCAAAGTAGACCTCAATAAATTTATGTATAAAATATTTAAAAGAAAAACTACTATTCTAGAAAAAATAGTAGGTGCATTCTTGAGTCCAAAGGGCATTACCATATATTGGTAGCATCCCCATTCTGTGATGAAGGTTGTTTTATGTCGATCCTCCTTCACGATTCTGACTTGGTGATAGCCAAAGAATCTGTTGGTGAATGAATACATCTCTTTTCCTCTGACCATTTCCATTACTTCATTTGTAAATGGTGTTGGGAATGGATCATCCAAGCATGCATCATTCAATTTCCTTAGGTGTACACAAATCTTAACTTCACCTATTGTCTTCTTATCCTGGATCACTATAGGGCTAATCCATTCTGATTCCTCAACATGTTCAATGATTATTGTGTATAGCACGTGATCAAATTCAACTTTTACCCTCTATTTATACCGTGGATTCAACCTATAGGGTCGTTGCTTAAATGGTTTAGCATCTGGTTTCAGTGGTATTTTCAACTCTTCTAGATGTCCTACTATTCCCTTCATATATAAGAAGTTAGTAGGGAATAGGTCCTAAAATTCATGCAACAAATTTGTGATCTTTGCGACTGTCTCCTCATCCCAATAATTTCCTATATTAGTGAACTTTGGGTTCTCCAGTGACCCAATGTTTACTTTGTCAATTTTTAGCGACTTAAAGAACTGGTCACTTGAAATACCACTTCCTTCAATGGCGCACATGCCCTCCAAATCTGGTATGTTTATGTTAGTCAGAACATCATCTGGTTCTCCAGCTAGATTGTAACAAGCCATCCATTGCTAGAGATTTGTGCTGCATTGGTGGTAATTTGTTACTTTGACAGGGGTTTCAACAATAATATTTTCTTTAATTGCTTGAAGCGCAACATCAGCTGTCAACTACTCATCATCAAATGCAAAGGTGTGCACGATCTATGTAACAACCTTGTCCCAATCCTGAGTCCCTTGTCACAAATCCAGATATGTATACCATATTTTGGTTGTCATTTCCAATGTATGAATGAAATGATGGACCCATTCCTATCATGGGTATTATGCCAATGTTATGCGAAACTGATTAATGTGCTCGAAAGGGGTTGACATCCCTATGTACCTCTTACTCATGAGAGTGACTTCTTCACTGAATCTAACTTTCAACAATATTATACACCATTTCCATTCTCATATGGATTTCTTATGTGTACCCCACCATCTAGTGGGCGTGGCCTTCAATACATAGTTTAACGCAGACCAGCATTGCGACTCCATTATGAGTCCTTCAAATTCACTTAGGAAGGTTGCAATATTAGGTAAGCCCTCATATTTGGGTACCTCCCTCAATTGATTCTCCACCCGTTGCACATACTACATAACTCTCACGCATCTCTGCATAGATACTTCATGTAATATGTTTTGCCAATTCTCCAAGGCCACTCCTGAATCTGATCTGCATGAACTAGCACTTACCTAGCTCAGGTTTCCATCTATTGTAGGATGTATGTAATCATATTTTGGGCCACTAATATTATAGATGTGGTATATATAATCACCCTTTCCTTAAGTGTAGACGGGTTCGACATACCTCTATCCCTCAAGTGGATTAATGGGTGACACTACCCTCATCTCATCATTATGGAATGAGATGATTATTTTCTTGAAGTTTATAATGGTGTGCTTATCTATGCCCCAATATATCCCCAGAAGCATAGGATATGGGTTTGTGTCATCGAATTTTTAATGAATTCAAAGTTTGCAAATATGAGCAGCCCCTCAATTTCAATAGGGACTTGACTCACCCTACCAATTGGTAGGCTCTTCACCTGATTTGCAAACCTCAACTAGATAGGGGACTAGTCCAAGTGCGGATTTCCCATGCTCTCCCAAGTATATCATGTCAGAATATTGGCATATGAACTAAGATCTATAATAACATAATTCATACCATAATCCCCTATCTACGTAGCCATTCTTAACTCATGCCCATTTTAAATTTCTTTTTCACATGGTTAACCCTTTCTTCAAGTTGGGACTCGATTGGGTTTTCTTCTATCAGTGCTTGTAGCTCTGCTATAGCATCTTTATCTTGAAATATTGCTAATCAACTCGAAAGAAATGACTTGAGCTTACTACCCTTTTTCAGGATCTGCCTCTGGAATAGATGTTGCAAGCATTTAGGAATCTCCCTGACTTATGTTAAGTTCAACGGTCATTATCGGTCCACAAACACTAGTTGCACGTCCAAAAATACTTCTTTATGTTTTTGAACATCGAATGATACTTTCCTCTGTGCCGCGGGTGTTCCTACAATTGTTCTTGCGGTATATTCTGATTAGCTCTAGTCCCAACAACTCCTTTTGTTATGACAACAACACTCAGTTCTCTTGGCTCAGCATCAATCATCTAAACATTCAAGTTAGGATTTGGATTTGGGTTGGTATTTTGCACTAGGTTAGGGCCCTCGAAAATCTAAGCTTGCTACTTTGCAATCAACTGGGGACATTTCTCCACATTATGGTCCTGTGCTTTGCAATATGAACAGGTCTTTGCAGGTTCCTGGCAACCTCTGGCATAATGGCTCGGTTGTCCAAATTTATAGAATTTGACTTGACCTCTTCCTATGCCAAATCCTCCTCCTCCTCTACCTCTGAAATTTCCACCCTCCCTTCCCTGAGTGTGTGGCTACTGTTGGGCCCTGATCTACCAATGTTAATCAGACCTTAAATTTATATCAATCCGGGTCAGTAAGCTTAGAGGCATATCCAAGTTTTAGGAGTTAGAGATGGACTTATTTGGATAATTTAATTATCTGTGAATTGAATCTACTGTCAGATGAAAAATACTGTAACTTAAAGATACAAAAATCCTTTTACAGGGATAACTTCATTTGTTTCTTCTCAAGTATACAGCAATCTATTTATGCAAGCAATCTTTTGGTGAAAGAACTGAGATAGTAAAAGCATTTAAACAACAATTCTAACCCTAACATACAGATTACAAAGCTCTTCCTGACATTCCAGCGCTAAATGAACAATTAACCATTAAATTCCCTTACAGGACAATGTTCGTAATTTATAATTGTTCTAACACTTTATCTTCAAACGAGCAGCAATGTATAGCATAGTGAAATCACAATCTGGACCGTTCTTTTAATGTTTAAAATAAATGACAGAGCTCATGTAAATGTAAGTAATGTGCAACACATTGAAATCGTAGCTTGAACCATTAAATGAGAGAACAGAACTGTAACAAAATTGATTTAAAACTAGCTAAATTCATTCTGCAATAATAAACTAAAAACTACTGGGATTAACACATACCAATGGCACGATTTAAATACTTTGCATCAAATGAAATCGCTGCAATCACCCAAATCGCTACACCTGCAAGTAAAAGAATGCGTGAACTCAATAATAGGGTCCCTCCAGTGCCTCATTCATACACGAATTGAAGATTTACAGAACTGAACCTCTAAATGTATTCACCATAAATCAATTACACAGCAAAACCACGCAGTTCAGAAGCAAGATGCGTTCTTCCCAAAATCGTGATGATTCTTCATTGTTTTGTGAAGTACTTATACAAATTCAAAAGAAAACTGGAAATGCTACAATCCTGTAAACTAATTAATGAACATAGCCATCGAGATCCTCATCAGAATCGTGAAACTCAACAAAATCAAAACTGCCCCTTCTTTTGTGCTGAACAGGAGCACAGGTGGTCTCCTTTGACTGAGGTTGACTTGGCATCTGTAAAGGCCACATCACCTATCCGTTGAATGTTAATCCATGCTTGGACACTGAGGATATTTCCTCTATCTTCCAGTTCCCGCCTAGTTGTCCCGCAAATGCTCAATCTTGGAGATAATACAGGAAGTTAGTACATCCCGTAATCTAAATAAAAATCTTAGTTAAAATGCTTACAAAGTCTCAAAACTCAATTTATTAGAAAGTAATGACATTATACCTCTTAACCAAGGTTCAAGGGTGAACTTTAAAGCTTTTCTAATCAATATGGAGGTTTTATGAAGGGAAATGAAAGATATATAAGTGGCAAAAAGAGGTCAAAATGGTGCCCAACATCTCCCCCAAGAGGAAACTACTGCATGTCCCCATGCCAAAAATGTTTGACCCTGTTCAAAACCAAAATTTTTTACTGCTGATCATCTTGCTTCTAGTCTTCTGTCTGTGATGATGCATCTGTTGAAGCCCGAGATGCATAGAGGACCTTCAGTCTCTCATACTTAGCCTTATAAACCTTCCTTTGCTTATACCATGTGTATTCTTGTTTAGTGATGCGTGTCCTCTGAACCTTTAGCTTCCTGTTGAATTCTTTTAGCTTCTCATTCTTTTGCTCAAGTTCCTCTATTTCAAGTTTTAATCTTTTAATCTCTTTATTGCTTTTAGAAGCCTTCTTTTTCTTCATTTTTATTGGAAGTTTCTTAGAATTGGTATCGATTCCAAATTCTTCATGCTCTTGTGCTGAATCTTCTTTTTCTTCTTCCATAGCTTGCTACTCTGAGAAAAGAGAACTTGAATTTTTAGGTAATTCCTGTCCTAATTGCTTTTCTTTTTCCTTCTCTTGCTGGTCTAAGAAGAGGTTGATCCTTTTTGCCTGCTTGATCACTTCATCAGGGTCTTGGATGTCCTGTCCTAATTCAGCTGCTGGATCTTCTTCTTGACTCCCCAAGGCTTGCATATGTTCCTCATATTCTAATGCTTATTGTCTTTGAGCTTGCTTATGCTTTCTTGGCTTTCTCTGGTAGGTGGTGAAGATTTGATCTTGTTTTTGATACTATTTTTCTTTTCTCTTCACACTTCTAGTTTGTATCCTTCTCTGAGGCTGTTTTGAACTTCCTGCCTCAGAGTTGTCTTCATCATCAGTAATCAGCAATACTTCTTTCTTTTTCTTCTTCCCCTTTGGCGGTTTTGAGCTTGTTGCCTCAGGGTATGTGATCATCAACAATTCATCTTCTTTGAGACCTTCTTCGAGCAATTCTTCCTGTTCTTCAAACTGATTATGAACTAGAAATCCTGACCATGTCAAATTTTGCCTTTGTAGCTCATGCTGGATGATGATTTTAATAATCCCATAGTGAAAAAGGCTTGTCATTTTGTCTTTTGGACGCCTTTGGATAGCTTTAGCCATCTTAGTCAAACTCTGTAGCAGGAAATAGGGCATATTGATCTCACATTCACCTTTTAAATGTTGTAGCAGCTTGATGTGATAAAGGTAAAAAATGCTGAATCTGCCTTCACAAGTAATAAATTTTTGAATGACATAAACAATTTCATCCCAGGGATGAACCAGCCAGCTTCTTGGTATCCCTTTCTTCCAATTGACTGACCCTACTCTGGATCTACACAAAAATGGCATCCATGCTTTCTCTTTAAATTGTTTAGTCTTGAAAAACCTTTCTCCTTGCTGTGGCAGACCAGTAACTTGTGCTAGGATGTCTTCTGATAGTCTAAAATGTAAATTCCCCACTATAACCCTTTCTCCATCAAAGGTTTCAGCAAAAGCTAAACTAGCCTGCTCATTATGCCCATTAAATTTTTCAAAGAAATTTACCCATTGCTTATTTTCAAAAACCTCCATGCAAGTCTCATGAACATTGGCAGAATTAAATTTTGCTAGTTCCAATCTAGATGACATTTTGAATTTAAACAGAAAACTTCAATTTTTAACTCGGTCTTTGTCTTTCTCTCCCCACAACAATACTCTGAAATTGTGAAACTTCTGTTGGTTTGCGCAGAGTATTCAGCAAAACAAAGGTTTTAAATCTTACCTCTTCTCTAGTGCAACTGTTTTTACTTCCTCCTGCATGATTTCCACAGAGATTGGTGTATCCACAGCTTCCCTTTCACCGACAGTCTTTCCTCCTGCGTGATTTCTTCAGCAAATGTGTGTTTATACTTCCTGTAACCCACGGCCCTTTCTCACTGTCGATTGTCTTCACACAGGAGTTGATTTTGCAGAGACAACCATTGGACTCAGCCTCAAGGAAAATGACCAAGTCGTGGTCTCTAATTTTATCAATTCAAAATGCAGAATCAAGCTTACTTATATGCTCTCATGGGGCATCATCCGACATTTTCCTTTCATCATTTCCAAAAACGTGCCACTTCATTCAATTACTCATAAAATGAAAGGTAAGGTTTTGGTTTATAAAACACTTTAATCCCTTTATATGCCCAACGTTTAATGCACAAACTGTAAGATACACTTCAGTTCTTAATTTTTTTTTTTTGTATACCCAATGTTTTATTGAACAGGCTGTAATAAAAGGATTTTTTTTTCTCTTAAAATAAACCTTTTTCCTTTATAAAAATTGTGCTGAAGATATATATGGCCTTGTTTTCTTCGTTATATATTATCTATTGCTTGATGCACTAAATACATATATAAAAGAAACTTTTTGGAATTCCTTTATGTATAAATATTTCACTTATTGCTGAGAATGAGACCCTGTTTGTCTTTAAACCAAGAATAAAACTCTTCCTATAGAATGCAATACATATCCTGTAGAATGCAGTATAGTCTTTCGGCCATTTAAAATTTCTCTTGGGTTTGATCCTGACAACCATCTTGACCCCTAGGGTGGAAAAATGAAGTGCTGGCAGAGACTAATGGAAAGTAAATAGAGTATTGGCAGACACTACTGGAAGGTAAATAGAGTACTGGCAGAGACTATCAGAATAATGGCAAAAAAAATAGGCAGTCAAGCTTTACAGTAATTGGTAACATGTCATCACTTAAAAACAAAGAGTTCTGAAACTTTTTAAAACATAAAAACTATAAATTCTTACAGACATTGCTGGATGTCTCTGTGTGATGAGTGTGCTGCCTGATGAAATTGGTTTGTATTCTGATTCATTTCTGTCCTTCTAATGCCTTCTGTCTACCATCTCAGACTCCTTCAGCTCCATTAAAATTCAGATCCTTCTGTAGATTTCTTCTGCCTTACTGGAAGTCAGGTCCCTCTGCATTTAAAAATCACTTGTATTGCTGGAAATCAGGTCCCTTCTGTATATGAAAGATCACAATCCTCTGCATATGGAAAGACTTGGAGGGTTCTAATGAAGCATGAAAATGCTTATCCCCTCACAGGCCTACCTTTTGACTTGTCCTCAAGTCAAACAAGATCTTCATTATTTGGAAAACAAAACTATGTAAAAGAACAGGAAATTGGAAAAAAAAAATTTGTGAATTTTCAATGGCCAGGAAAACCTAGTTTTCCATAGAAAATTCAAGTTTATATTGTGCCAGTAAACTGGTTTTCACAACTAAACTTCCTTTTTTCTTATTTATATATTTTTTATTATTTTTTTTCGATTTTGTTTTTCTTTTTTTTTTCTTTTATTTGCTTGTTGTAGCAGAGCAGCTATGGAGTAGGTGAAGGAGAAACACTGATGTGTCTATCCAGCACTTGCATTTCCTTGTGCTGTAAAATTTTTTGAATGAAATATACCTTGTTGATAGGTTTGTTGTACAGCTTGAGCCGGTGGCCATTGACCACAAATGTACATACTTCATCATCTATGGTTTGATGTTTAACTGAACCATTGTCATATACTTCAACAATCTCATATGGACCAAGCCAGTGAGTTGTGAATTTGGATTTAAAATCTTTAAACTTTGAGTCAAACAATAATGCCCAGTCACCAATGTGAAATTGCTTCTTTTTTTATAAATTTGTCATGCCATTGAGCTCGCTGCTGTTGTATTAGAATATTGTGTTCTATGGCAGCCTGTCTCATCTCATCTAGCTGATTCAACTGAAGTATTCTTTCTTGCTGAGCCTCAAAAAGATTCATGCCTAAATCTGCTCCTAACTTGAATGTATGAATTTGAAACTCTATAGGGAGGATAAATTTCTTACCGTAGACAAGCTGGTAAGGAGAAAAACTAGTACTATTTTTCCAAGTGATCCGATATGCCCATAAAGCTTCAGTAAGCTTTGCTGACCAATCCTTCCTATGCATCTGAACAGTTTTTGTGATGATGCCTTCTAGGGTTTTATTTGTAGATTCCACTTGTCCATTTGCCTGTGGATGGTAAGGGGTGGAATTTTTGTGCTTGATCTTGTATTTTTCTGCTATCTCCTGAACTAGTTTGGAAGTAAACTGGGCACCTTGATCAGTTAAAATTTCCCTAGGTACCCCAAACCGGACAAAGATCTCCTCAAAAAGAAAGTTTACCACAATCTGCTCTGTGGCTCTCGGTAAAGGATTGGACTCTACCCACTTATTAACATAGTCCGTACAGACCAGAATGTACTTCTTCCCTTGTGATGGTGGATTAATTGGACCAATGAAGTCAAGGGCCCACTTTTCAAATGGTTCAATGAGGATTTGGGGATGGAGTGGAATTTCATCAGACCAGACTGGCCATCCCATCCGTTGACAAGTATCACAACTTCTAACATACCTTTTAGCATCTTTGAAAATAGTAGGCCAATAATACCCCAGATTGAGTATCTTGTATGCTGTCCTTTTATCTGCAAAATGACCACCACACGGTTCGTCATGACATGCCTTTAAAATATCTAAAATTTCATCCTGTCGTACACATCTTCTTATGATTAGGTCATATCCTATGTAAAAGAGGTCACCATTAACCCATATATTCCTAGAAATTTGTTTAATTATCTTTTTCTTTTCTTTAGATGTCAGAGATGGTGGTAATTGTCCTGATGATAAGTAATTAGCAATGTCAGGATACCAAGGAGTGATAAAAGAAATTGCAAACAGGTGTTCATCAGGAAAACTATCAGAAATAGGAACAATCTCACCAGTATTGTGTAAACGAGACAGGAAGTCTGCTACTTGATTTTCTCGCCCAGGTCGATCTAGAACAGTAATGTTGAATTCCTGCATTAATAACAACCATCTAGTAATCCGACCATTATTGATAGACTTGTTCATTAAATATCGTAAGGCTGAATGATATGTATGGACAAAAATTTCATAACCAGTTATGTAATGACGGAACTTATTTACAGCATGAACCACCGCTAACATTTCCTTTTCAGTGAATGTATAGTTTAACTCTGCAGGTGTAAGATTTTTACTTATAAAATAGATGGCATAAGTCAAAGTATGTTCTTTCTGGCCCAAGGATGCCCCTATTGCAGTAGCAGAGGCATCAGTAGAAATATGAAAAGGTAATGCCCAATTTGGTCCTCTTAAAATGGGTGCAGTTGAGAGCTTCTCCTTAAGTGTCTGAAATGCAGATTGACAATCAGTATCCCAATTAAAATTCACATCCTTGGAAAGAAATTTGAACAATGGCAGAGCTATCTTACTGAAATTTGCAATAAATCTACGATAATAGCCTGCATGCCCTAAAAAGATTCTTACATCTATTTGAGTTGTTGGTTCAGATAAATTGTCAATAATTTGAATTTTATCAGGATCTACTTTTATACCAGATGCAGAAATGTGATGTCCTAAAACTATCCCTTCAGTCATCATCATAAAATATTTTTCATTACTAAGGGAAAGATTTGAGTCAACAAACCTTTTTAAAATTTTCTCCAGATTTGCCAAGGAATCCTCAAATGTACTTCCATACACAGTAAAATCATCCATGTAAATTTCAACACACTCATGAATTAGGTCTGCAAAGATGGCCAGGACTACCCTTTGAAAGGTAGCTGGGGCATTACATAAGCCAAAAGGTAAAACCTTGTAGGCATAGGTGCCCCAGGGACATGTAAAGGTGGTTTTGTCCTGGTCTTCTGTTGCAATACTAATTTGATTATACCCGCTGAAACCATCTAAAAATGAAAAGTATTCTTTGCCAGCTAGGGTATCCAACACCTGATCAATGAAAGGCAATGGAAAGTAGTCTTTTAATGTTTCCTTATTTAATTCCCTGTAATCCACACATATGCGCCATTTACCATTATTTTTAGGAACAACAACCAAGGGAGAGACCCATTGGCTGTCGGAAATGGGGTAGATAAACCCTACTTTTAACAACTTTTGCAGCTCTTCCTTAACTATTTCTTTTAATATAGGGTTCATTCTGCGTTGTGGTTGTCTAAGAGGTCTGATCTTATCATCTGTGTAAATGTGATGGGTGCATGTCTCATGATGAATCCCGGGCATATCAGTGTACTCCCAAGCAAATGCATGGGAATGTTTATTCAGTAAATTAATCAATTGTTCTTCTTGTGATGTAGTAAGATGTGCACTTATATTCAAACTTTTGCCTGGACTAATTTCAATTGTATTACTTTGAATATCTGTGATTGAATGAACATTGGGAATAGCATGAAGTGCCAATGCTAGAGAATGTACTGTGCAATTTTCTTGAAAATTATAACCCAAAACTTGATTTGCTGCAGCATATTGCATATCTCTTAATTATTTAGAAATATCAGGTTCAGCTATAAAATAATCTAACAAATCTTCATTGTTTGCTTCCTGAAAGTCAAAGAACTGGTTAATACTCAGGATAGGATGAATTACTTCTTCTTCTTGTTCCTTAGTCTCATTAATCCATGACAACTGATCTAATGTAGAAGGTCTTTGGGCAGAAGGGTAAAGTGTAATTTGTTTTCTTTCTGTCCCATGTGAAATAAGCATGCTACCTGACCTACACCCTATGAAGGCATCTGCTGTTGCCAGCCATGGTCTGCCAAGAATCAAAGGGTGACCTCCTAGGTTAGATTTTGGCTGAAGCACTATAAAATAAACAGGATATTCCCGGGAGTCTAAAGAAACAGTAATATCTTCTAAAACCTTTTCAGGTATAATTTTAGACCTATCAGCTAATTCCAAGACTATTGTGGTTGGTCTGAGATTTGTCAAATGAAGGTATTCCATTGTCTCAAGTGTCATAACATTAATGGCGGCACCCAAATCGATCAATGTTTTTGGAATTGAAAAATTATTAATAGTGATTGTAACCATTGGAATCCCAGGATCTACATACTTTTCAATGAAAATAGTGTTAGACATTAATCCTGCTAAATTGCCTACCACATGAATTTTTTATGGATCCTTCTTCCTTTTATTAAGACATAATTCTTTAACTGCCTTAGTGTAAATTGGAATATCCTTTATAGCCTGCAGTAAAGGAATTTTGACATATACATTTGTTAACTCATTCAAAACATCAAAATCAGGTAAAGAAATTGAAGGTTTTTCTTTGATCAACCTTTCTGAAAAAGGAGGCTCATATGTTACTAATGTTTTTCCTTTTTGATTATGATTTTCTGACTGAGATTTTTCTGTATTTAATTTTTTTGGAGTTTTCTCATTTTCTGTTTGTTCTTCTAAAATAACAGGAGATTCTTTTTGCAAGGTTTTCCTAGATCTTAAATTGATATTTTGCAGTGGAAGAACTAAGTAAGGAAGTGCCATTCCATCATCAACATTATACATGGGTCTGTCTGTTTTATTGTTTGGATTTGGAATGGGCTGAGCTGGTAGTTGGGTAGGTCGAGGTGGAGGCTGATTGGATGGCAATTGAAGCTGTTGAGGTGGTGGACCCAATTGAGGAGCCATATTGGGTTGTTGGAAAGATGAGACTTGGTAAGATGGGGCTTGATAAGAAGGAGCTTGGACTTGATGCTGCTGGTATTGGGGATAGGCTGAAGGTTGTTGAGAGGGCTGCAAATAAGCTTGCTGGTATGTCTGGTTACCATGGGCATAACCTCTCCAATTTGGAGTAGATTGGGCTAATGGAGGAGACCAAGTTTTCCAAGGCATGGGTGCACTCCATGAATTCTAAATAGGAGTTTGATAATTTGTATGAAATTTTTGCATAGGGTCTTGAGACATACCTGAATATCGTGGCTGCCAAGGTCTTCGTTGTCCCATAAAGTAGAGAGACTCCATGCTTTGATTCTCCTCCATTCGAGCTTCCTACAACTCTTTCAATCTAGGGCAGTCATCAGTTTTATGATTAAAAGCACATAAACCACAAATTTCAACAGCATTTAAAGGACATTCTTTAAGTGGATGTTTCTTTCTACACTTAGGACAAAAGATAGAAAAAGCTTGATCTTGCTGGTCCTGTTGTTCTTGTCTCTTCTTGGTTTTTGCTACTTCGACCTGTGTACCTAATGTGCTCAATAAATCAGTCTTGAAATCTTCTAGCAGATTTCCAAGCTCAGCCCTAGAAATACCACTGTTTGCAGACTTGTTTACTTTGGTAATGATGTCCCTTTTTCCAGTCCTATCCTTCCCTCTCGAATATTTCTGACATAAATCTTGTATCTCATCAAAAGGAAGGTAAGAAATGTCACCTTTTCCCATAAAATTTAAAATATCTAAGTACTCTTCTCTTATTCCTTTCAGAAATATTGTTCTAATCATCTCTGGTGTCAGAGAATTGTATTTAGATTTCTATAAGTTGTATGAGAACCTCTCCAAATACTCCTCCAAGCTCTCATCTCCCTGTTGAGTCATTCCAAAGATGTCATCTTTGAGATCCTTTGATCTGCAGTAGGCCTGATATTTGCGAAGAAAGATCTTCCTCATCTCATCCCAGCTGGTAATAGAATGCTCTCCTAAGCCCATGAACCATTTCAAGGCAGCTTCTTTAAGGGTAGCAGGGAAAAGATGAAGCTTATGGGTGTCATCAGTGTATCCATAAGTTCAGCACAAGATATCAAACTCAAATACGAAAGAGTCAGGATATTTAGAGGTCAGGCTGTAGAAGTTTGGTAAGACAGAGGGTGGAATGTTCTTCATTTTTACATCTTCCCCTAAGATAATACTAGTATCCAGGATGGGGAATTTAAAATTGGCTTCCTGATCTCCTTTAGTTCTTTCATCCCTCTCTTGTCTCCTTTCTTCTTCCCTGTCATGTATCCTCTCTTCTTCTCTTTCATGTTGCCTTTCTTCTTCTCTTCTCTCTTGTCTGCGTTTGTTTTCTATTTCCAGCATCCTCTCATATTCCCTTGTCTGTTCTGCAGTTGGTCCTTTTGTTGTTTCTTCCTCAGCCATTTTAGAAGTACCCTCTATTGAGATGAATCCTTTTGGAAGAGAAGCTCCTGTTACTTCTATTTTTGGGGGTTTTTTAATATATCTTCCTTTCTCGTCTCTTAGTCTTGACATAAAAGTAAAACCTATTCTGTGTTTTTGTTTGAAATTTTTATTTTTATCAGAAAACTAAAGTTCCTAAGCCTTCTTCTACAATGCCTCCCTGGCAACGGTGCCAAAATGTTGGGCTCTGATCTACCAATGTGAATCAGACCTTAAATTTATATCAATCCGGGTCAGTAAGCTTAGAGGCATATCCAAGTTTTAGGACTTAGAGCTGGACTTGTTTGGATAATTTAATTATCTGTGAATTGAATCTACTGTCAGATGAAAAATACTGTAACTTAAAGATACAAAAATCCTTTTACAGGGATAACTTCATTTGTTTCTTCTCAAGTATACAACAATCTATTTATGGAAGCAATCTTTTGGTGAAAGAACTGAGATAGTAAAAGCATTTAAACAACAATTCTAACCCTAACATACATATTACAAAGCTCTGCCTGACATTCCAGCGCTGAATGAACAATTAACCATTAAATTCCCTTACAGGACAATGTTCGTAATTTATAATTGTTGTAACACTTTATCTTTAAACGAGCAACAATGTATAGCATAGTGAAATCACAGTTTGAACCGTTCTTTTAATGTTTAAAATAAATGACAGAGCTCATGTAAATGTAAGTAATGTGCAGCACATTGAAATCGTAGCTTGAACCATTAAATGAGAGAACATAACTGTAATAAAATTGATTTAAAACTAGCTGAATTTGTTCTACAATAATAAACTAAAAACTACTGGGATTAACACATACCAATGGCACGATTTAAATACTTTGCATCAAATGAAATCGCTGCAATCACCCAAATCGCTACACCGGCAAGTAAAAGAATGCGTGAACTCAACAATGGGGGCCCTCCAGTGCCTCATTCACGCACCAATTAAATATTTACAGAACTGAAACTCTAAATGTATTCACCATAAATCAATTACATAGAAAAACCACGCAGTTCAGAAGCAAGATGCGTTCTTCCCAAAATCGTGATGATTCTTCATTGTTTTGTGAAGTACTTATACAAATTCAAAAGAAAACTGGAAATGCTACAATCCTGTAAACTAATTAATGAACATAGCCATCGAGATCCTGATCAGAATCGTGAAACTCAACAAAATCAAAACTTCCCCTTCTTTTGTGCTGAACAGGAGCACAGGTGGTCGCCTTTGACTGAGGTTGACTTGACATCTGTAAAGGCCACATCACCTATCCTTTGAATGTTCATCCATGCTTGGACACTGAGGATCTTTCCTCTATCTTCCAGTTCCCACCTAGCTGTCCTGCAAATGCTCAATCTTGGAGATAATACAGGAAGTTAGTACATCCCGTAATCTAAATAAAAATCTGAGTTAAAATGCTTAAAAAGTCTCAAAAATCAATTTATTAGAAAGTAATGACATTATACCTCTTGACCAAGGTTCAAGGGTGAACTTTAAAGCTTTTCTAATCAATATGGAGGTTTTATGAAGGGAAATGAAAGATATGTAAGTGGCAAAAAGAGGTCAAAACGGTGCCCAACATCTACTATGGTGGGTATTGATTCTGTGACCCGTATTGGTTCTATGGTACATATTAAGGCTGATATTTACTCTAATATTGGTTTTGTTGGAAAGGAATAGGATGGTAGTTCGGTTGCACCTATTAAGCATAAGCCTATCTGTCGTTCTTCCTCAAGTAGGTGTCTATTTTTTTCTCCTTTAGGAGGTGATATGCTCTACAATCCTTCTCATCATGTCCTACTTATTTGCAAAATTTACAGAAAAGGCTAGATGGGGTACTTACAATCTTCTGTAAATATAGAAAGTTCTCGTCACGATTCCCTCTAGTCTGGCATATTCGGCACCAGTGTCTCCGGTGAGTAATTAATGTATTAGGTTCCCCCAACGAGATATAGTTCATGTATAACAAAAAATTATCCTTGGTGTGTCCATCCATTTGACAGCTTGTGTACCACAAGTCCTCAAATGCTTCTTTACACTTCTTGATGTCCCAGAGTTGCACTGTTAGATTAGACAACTGCAGCTGAATCTGCATCATACCTACACCACCATCTCCGATCGGTGAGGATTCCAACTTCATCGCTAATTCTAGCGCTTCCGTATGCAACACAATCTTCTGTTGCATCAAAGGAGCTCAAATGTGTGGTAATAGATCAACAATAAACCACTCTTTAAGGTGTACATGTGACACCTGGAAAATAACTTTACCCCTTAAAATTTTAAACCAATGATCGAAATGTCATACAGATTCCCTCGGTAGCTGCTTTATCTCTTTGATATTGGTGATGCACTGCGACTCATATTTGGGTTTTCTTAACTCACAAATCATTGTGAGTTGGATCTCATCAAGTGTATTCTATGGGTTTCCCGTTGGTACTACACAGAACTTCATAAACCAGTCCAACGAATTCCCTTGCAGATTCATGATCATCTGCGCTTTTCTTTGGTCCACACTGTGACCTTGGCGAACCATCCAAAGAGCTTCACAAAGGAAACAATGTTTCTCTGGATATTCTGCTCCATTCCCATTGAATGTGGGTAATCTAATATCTACCCCATCCATTGAGTTGGTGTCAATGTTTTCTAAAGAATAATTTAATGAAGGTGCACTCCCTTTCATGCTAGTCACAATACCAATGCTATCAGAATTAACATCTCTTTAAGGAGATGAGGCTCTAGACCTTACCTCTAGCTATACTCAAGGTGTGGTGTAGTTGCGTCCTGATCTTGGTGTCTCTGTGAATTCTTCATATTCTTCTACTCCTTCATAAATCAGGTTATATTTTTCCTCTCCATCATAATATCCTTCGTCTATCCGCAACTCAACTTCGTACTCACTTTCTTTGAATAGACAAGGATTTTGTCTTCCTCCTACTATTTTTCTTCTTTTCTTAACCTGAATATCTTTCCACTCCTTAGGAATCTAGCTTCTAGTTCAAGTTCTATCCTTCTTGGGAACATCTTAGCTCACCATTTCCCATTGTCTTTATAGGTCGGCTATGACATATCCCCTCTTCTTGATATGCGGCTCAACTACTCAACTAGAAAATACCCTTCTCATAGACAAGCATATTTATCCATGTATTTATAGATAACAAATACCTTCTTCGGGGAACTTGGAAAAAATTATTTCATCCTCATTATATGAGGTTATCGTCTCTACTGCAAACTCAGAAATATATCCTTGCAAAATAATATGGACCCAAAAGTCAATAGCTCTAGAGATGGGGTTACTTATACTGGTTATATCTCTAATCAACTGAGCACTTCACTTGGCCATTTCTCTTATCTAGAATTTTTTTTGCCGAATTTCCAATCTTAAGAACCACTCATGCAACACAATAGGAAACTCTACAAAGAATATCTCTTGAACATCAGAGTATATATATCGGTCTAACATGTTTCTGCACTCATCTATGATCTTGCGCTCTTTTCTGGTACAAACGCCAATGTCTTAGACTCTATCCAATCCTTGATTTCCTTCTTTGTCAAATGCCACAACATTTCCCTCGACTCAAATGATTACAAGTAATGGAAACAAAACCATTTTTTGTCCTACTTTTCTTAGTCACATGACCCAAGTTCAACAACAACACAAAACAAACAAAACACCCAAAGACATCGGCGCGACAGTGTAAGCTCAGCCAGAAACACTTGTGGTGAAGGCGCAGTCTCACCTAAGATATCTTAATGTGTAACTTCTAGAACCATGCTTTTGTAGTCGATGAGGGATTACAGTCCCTTGGTGCAAGGCCAAGGTGCTCAACATAGTCGGAAGGATGGACTCTTTCACTACTTGACACAGGCTCAACTATGCAACATAACCAACATGTGACACAACCTTTTCCTTGATAACTTAAAAACTTGCACAACTGTGTGAAAATACTGATTCCTTCAAAGTAAATGATAGTGATGCCACTGTATTATAACCTTAACAGTATTTTAACATGAAATGATATCAAGTGCTCGGCAATTCTTTAACCATGCATTCATTTACTACTGTTATCAGTGTTACGACATTCATAAAAACAATAACTATAAACAATGAAAGATAATCAAACATTCAACATTCAACCATTCACATTCAACATTCATGTGACATAGGAAATAACATGGAAACCCATCTAGGAAAAACCACCAATATACTCTCCATCTGGCATGAGAAACATATGGCACCTTGTAGTCTGCAACTTACAGACTATTTTGAGATATGTCTATTTAGCTCAGAATCTTCTTTCTCTCTTGCTCTATATTTTTATTCTCCTATCTACTCCTACTGATCTGCATGCATGCAGGATTGACTCTACTACTTCTACTATCTGTGCACTTAGCTGCATATTGAATTTGACAAAATGACCTTTGCACACAGCTGTAGATCCACAGCTCAATAGCCTTCTACTATCAAAATCCTCTTTCATCTCCTCAAAATACTTATAATATTACCAACTAAACAAAAAAATACATTCTTTCTGATGCTCTAAATCTAGATTGGAACTATTTCTTGAAGCTAACCCTTATATAGAACGGGTTCCCTTTATTTATAGAAGTTAGAAGACCATGCAGGGTCGACTGAGTACAGTGCAGTATTACAGTCATAAAAAACCACAAAATATCTCTTATTAAATTAATAACATACCATATTGTCTGCAAAATGTCTTGCATTACATTAATCACATGCCATAACTAGCCACAGAAACATCTTTCAGTCTACCTCTATAGGTCATAACTAGCCGCAAAATTGTCCTTTAGTCTTCTTCCAACTCAAGCTCCTGCAGTCTTTCTTGACCTATCCAAGTCCATCCTTCACTCTTCTACCTTCCTCTTTAGGTATGCTTTTTCCCTCGTCGCACCGATCTGTGTCGTAGCTTTCTCTCTTATGTGCTTACTTTCCATCCTTTAACTGCTTTTCTCCCATCGTGCACCCACTTTTCCTCTTGCGCTCCAGGTTCTTCCTTGTTCTCTTTCCTGGCCCAATAGGAAACTAAAAAGAAGTGGGAGAAAGGCATGGGTGAGTAGATGAACTAATTGGTAAGAAACTAGACTTGGCATTTGGTTGAGTTTTTTGTAGGAAAAAGAGAATTGTAGAATAAATGGGTTTACAGGTTGAAGGAAGAAGATGGAGGAAAGAAGTGCTACAAGGCTAGACTTGTTGTAAATGGGTTTGCACAAAAGAAAGGTATAGAATCTTATTAAACATTTTATCATGTTGTTAAAATGACTTCAATTAGGAGTATTTTACTTCTAGTTGTGGTAGAAGTTTTGCATCTTGAATAGTTAGATGTAAAAATAGCCTTTCTCCATGGGGATTTCAAGGAATATATTTAGATGCAGCCACCACAAGGGTATGAGGTCAAAGTGAAGGATAATTTGGTTTTTAGGTTGAAGAAGAGATTGTATAGCCTCAAGGAAGATCCAAGGAAGTGGTATTTAAAATTTTATTGGTTAATATAGAACATGAGTATAATAGATGTCATTTTGACCACTGTGTTTATTTCAAAATGCTAGATAGAGAAAGATCTACTATCTTGTTATTTTATGTAGATGACATGCTTGTTTCGGGGTCTAACATGCAGGATATAAATGTGCTCAAAAGGAAACTAGATAAATCATTTGCGATGAAGGATTTGGGTGCTGCAAAGCAATTCCTTGGTATGGAAATAACAAGAGACAAGGAAAAACGCAAATTGACATTGTCTCAAGGTGAGTACATAGAAAAGGTGTTGGAGAGGTTTAGCATGAATATTGCAAAACCAGTTAGTATAGCTTTGGCCATCCATTTAAAACTAACTAAGGATATGTTTCCCAAGACATAGGAGAAGATAGAATACATGTCCAAGGTTCCCTATTCATTAGTACTTGGAAGCTTGATGTATGCCATGGTGTGCACAAGAGCAGATATTGTACATGTAGTGGGAGTTGTGAGAAGGTATATTAACAATCCATATCAAGATAATTGGATGACATTATAGTGGATTATAAGGTAATTGAGAGGTACTACTTCTAATGCATTATGTTTTGGAGGCTCATGCATTGTTCTACAGGCATATGTTGATGCATATATGGTTGGTGATAAAGACAACTAGAGGAGCACCAAAAAATATGTTTTTATGGTAGGTGGAAAAATATTAAGTTGCATTTTGAAAATTCAAAAGATTGTTGCACTTTCAACAATGGAAGAAGAGTATTTCACTACTACAAAGGCTAGTAAAGAGATGGTTTGGTTGCATAGGCTCATGGAGGAATTGGGTAAGAAGAAGGAAAATAACAAGTTGTACAATGACAACCATAGTTTCATTCATATTGCAAAAAACTCATCCTTTCATTTAAATATTAAACGTATACAACTCAGGTACCATTTCATAAGATTTATCCTGGAAGATGAATTGTTAAAGTTGGAAAAGATACATACTAGCCAGAATCATGAAAACATGTTGAAAAAGGTAGTAACCAAAGAGAAACTAAGTTCTTGTTCATTTTCCATTGGCATTCAAAGCATGAAGGTGAAGATCATAAATTTTCCAGGTCCAAGGTTCAGAGCGCAGTCCAACAAGCGCAGTACCAATGGAGTTGTTATGACAAATATCCAAGTTGGATATTGTTGGTTGTAGAGCCTGATCTTCTATTTTTCAGAGATGTTATTGTTCAGCCATTTTTATACCCCATTTTTATTGTACACTCATCTCAGCAAAGGCATGCAGAGGAATCCCCCCCAAGAAAAGGGGTTCAGGGGAAAATCCCCCAAAAGAATTATTTTAGGATATTTTTTGTTTGATGCATAGTTTTTTCCCATGGTAATTCCCCTATAAAAGGAAATCATTTTAATAGGACTATGTATTTTATTGTAGCACTGTAAAAGTGATCTCTGTGATCATGTGAGATAGACTATGAGAAGAGTGAAGAGGAAGCATAGTGGGTTTTTTGCAGGTTGTATCCCTTCATTTGTTTTGTTGGTTGATATAATAAAGGATTGGAAAATTCTTTGTGGATGTAGCCCATCTTGGTTGAACCATGTTATATATGTGTCTCTCTTGTAATGTGTTTTAATATTTGCATCTTGTTTATTGTTTATTGATATTTCTCTACGATCTTGTTTTTATAACAATTGTACCTCAAATAGGTTGAGTTTCTCAAATATATGATGTGATACTAGCACTCATTTTCTTAACCAATTTTGTTATGTGCAACTGACTATGTTCGTTAATTTTGGCACTTAGTAAAATGACCAAAACTTGAGCACCAACATAAAAACAGGGTTCACTGCAAACATGCAAATCGGAAAACATAAATATTGATTAGAAGAAAAATAATTCCCTCAACTAATGTATATAAAGGAGACCCCCACCCTCCCCATCCTTTCTCTACTTATACAATTTACTCCTAAACAAGTGGAAGAAAGTAGATCAAAAGGAATATATTTCAATTTTGATATAAAGTGTAGTAAGGGACATAAGTGCAATGAGAAGAAATTATTCTACATATATTATGAAGAGGAGGAAAATATAAAATCAAACCAGTATCAAGAGGTAGAACTAGAAGATACTCCTCCAATAATATATATCCACGCATTGGTTCACATTATTGCTAGATTTTTATCATTCAATCTAGCATTAGCTTAGGATCTTTAACTGAGAGAATAACAAGCACAACAATCAAACACAAGAGACAATAGACACAAAAGTTTTCCTGGGGAAACCATAAAGGAGAAAACCCTGAAACTTCCTCAGAGATATAATCAACACCAAAAGTAAAACCCAAAAATAGTAAGATGATCTCCTGATAGCAATAGTCTCTCTCTCTCTCTCTCTCTCTCTCTCTCTCTCTCTCTCTCTCTNGTCATAAATAGAGAAGCTCACTCTCTATTTATACTAATTCTCAACTTGAAAATAAATGACTAGGGCCAAGTTCTTTAGGAGAGTCTAATAACCCTAGGGCCCCACAACTGCAGGGACTTTAACCCTTGAAAAATAGGAATTTACATGAATTTACATGACTTGTTTACATTATTGGATCTCTCAATAGGAACATCGGGGCATGAAATGACTTAATTACATTATAGATACTTCTCGGAATGAAAATAGAGGTACAATACATAAAATATACAAGTGAATACATTTTGAAGTTACAAATACATCAACACTCTCTCTTAACAAGGAAGGTATTCTCTCAACACAATTTTATCAGCACATGTCTTCTTCTCTGTATCATATGTATCATCATCAAGTTATCTTCATATTCAAGTCATCTTCATCTTCAAGTCATCTTCATTACTGGATCTGGATCATCACTAGATCATCAATGGGTCATCATCACTAGATCTGGAACATCACTGGATCTGGATCATCTCTGGATCTGGATCATCTCTATTGGATCATCATCATAGGTGCTATCTCTCTATTCTTCTCATCATAGAAATTTCTATAGAGCCATCCCTTTTTCATGTTGGTTGTAGGCGTAGCCTTCATGTAGGTATTCTTCAGTGCTTGTATCTGACCCTAATTCAGAATGGCCCACCCAACACTTACATCTGACCACATGTGGAGGAGTACATCCAACAACCATGTCAGAAATGCATGCCCAACACTTACATCTGACCATGGGAGGAACACATCCACCACCATGTCAGAAAGGCCCAGCACTTACATCTTACCATGAGAGGGACACATACACCACCATGTCAGAAATTCCAAGCACTTACATTCACCAACATGATAGGACAGACCTACTATCATCTGTGAAAAGGCCTAACATTTACATTCACCAGCATGATAGGACACACCTACTATCATATGTTGAAGGGCCCAACACTTACAACCAGTGGCATGGTGGGACACAACAACTACCATCCATGGAAGCGCTCTGCACTTATATGTGATCATGTGGGCACCAATCCCACAGTCATATCAGAATGGCTCTCATCTCTAGGCTGAGTATTCCTGGTAACTGACCAGGTGCCTCCATTATCCCAAAGAATGGCCTTCAACACTTATATCTGATCTTGTCGAGCAACCGAATCCGGTTGGTCCGTTAGTAGTCAAATTCGACTATCATTTTAACAATAAAATATGAATAATAATAAATTGGATGATGATAAAATGTACAATAAGCTTTCCTCTTATACGGCTTGAGCCAACATAGTGAAGGGTTACACCCTTTCACTAGTAACCTAATATTCTAATTAATATTGTATTTTATATTTGTTACATTGCCACTTCCTTGAAGCCTGCTTTGTCCTCAAATATTGTGTATTTCTCAATGTCATTCTTCATTCTGAATCGGTGTCGGTATTAGAATCGGATGATATTTCTGGTGCAAAGAGTTGCACTTCCTCTCCATTAGTGATTATGCACTGTATTGTCTGATTATTCCTACATTTATGGCCCGAGGTCCAGTCATCACCGCATCAACGACATATGTTTTTATTTTTTTATTTTTATTATCATAGTAACCGTTAGATGACTTTGATGTGTTTTCCATTTCATAGGAATATGATTGAGGTTTGTGGCATTGATGGCAGGGAGACCAAGTATCTGCACAAAACCTACATTGTGTCTCTTTTCCTTGTCGATAATGGATATCGCCTCTTGTTTTTATTCCCTCCAATTTGCATTCTGCAGCTTTTTCTTTATGTATTTAACTTCTATGTTAGGTATGTCATGTAACTTTAACTCTTTTTGGAGGTATGGTTTAAGACCCCCTAAATAGGTTTCGAGTCTTTGCTTGTCAAACAACCCAACTACTTGTGTCAATAGGGATTCCCATTGATGATTGAATTCCTCAACGTTTCCAAATTTTTGTAGTTTGGTAAGTTTACTGAAAAATTCATCTTCTTTGATTCCTTGAAACCTATGAAAAAAATCATTTTTGAACAAGTTCCAGGTGTGGCTAAAAGTGTCTCTCTTCCACCATAAGTACCAATTATAGGTGTACCCTTCCATATGCATTGATGCATATTTCACCTTCTCCTTTTCATATTGAATGTTGTAAATGTCGAATTATTATTTTGGTTTGTTTAACCAAGCAATGCATCGGTCTTCACTCCCATTGTATTTTGACAACTCTATTTTTGCCTTAGGTGGGTACACTTTTTAAGGACGACGTTGATTTCCTTTTTCCTTATGGTTTGATGGTGGTTCTAAACTACTGGAAAATGAAAGTGACATATCTGAATTGCTTCGTTGTTGGTGGTGATTTTTAGATTTTTTATTCTCTACTATTTTACTTATAGCGTTTATTTTGCTTTTTAATCGTGCCTCCATATCTAGCAGTACTTGTGTTTCTATCTCTTGCTTAAGTGTTGCATTGTTAATCTTTATTTATTTTTGCAATTATTCTTGATTCTTTTAGAGTGTTTCTTGGGTGGCAACATGAAATCAGGCATCTAGCATGTCTAGATTGTTGGCTTGGCCTGAACTCGGTATGAGCTTTTGTAACATCTCGATTAATGTATTATGGTTTTGCGTCATGGTGCTCATGTTTTGTGTTAAGGTGTTTATTTTTTGCGCCATGGTACTCATTTTGTCATCCAATTCTTTTTGTTTTTCGTTCAGGATGTCAAGTTTGTCGTCGAGCCTTCTTTATAGTACCAAAACAAGCTCATCTTTGAGAATTGTATTGTTATTTTGCATCTCTTCCTTCAAGCCTTTTTGGTTATCGACAAGGGACTTGATGTCCTTCTCCATTTTTTCGATTTTATCTTTCAGTTTCGCCATGGTCTTGGACCTTGTATGCGAAGGTGTGTATTTCAATGCTATTTTTGCCTTTTGAGATGAAATTTTGAATAATAATATATTAATTAATTAATTAATTAATATTATTATTATTATAATTTTTTTATAAACTATATAATAATTTGTATATAGTTTTTTTTTTAAATAAATATTGTAATAATAGTATTATTATTATATAATATTTAATTTTTATATAGTTTATAAAAAAATAACTATTGTAATAATAATTTTATTATTATTTTAAAATTGGTTTTGTTTTTTGGTTGCAGGTCATGGAGGTAGATGGGAGCGATGGTGCGTGGAGGTAGCACGGATGGAGCAGCCTGGTACAGATGGAGCATAGAAGGCAGATGGATGGCGGCTATGTGTAGAGTTGCAGAGAGTAGAAGGGAGATGGGAGTGAGGATGGGTGATGGCCACGTGGGGAATAAGGGAAGAAGGTGACATATGTAGAGGAGGGGTGGCATGGAGGGTCATGTGCGATGATGGGAGATGAGGAGTTGGTGCGTAATGAGAAGAGTATAAATGACGATGGTCGGAGGGAGCTGTTGGATGGGAAAAAACAAAATTGAGAAGTTGTTCGTGGGAAGAATATGCGGCAGGAGTGAGTAGAGGTGTCAAGTGTGGATGGGGTGCGTAGATGGATACTGGTGAGTGTGGTGGTGGATGACGGATGGGGGAGTGTGGGTGGGGGAGTGCGAATGGGTAGGGAGAAAAGGGAGAAAATGAGCAGTGATTAGGTGGCATGCTGAAGAGGAAGATGGTCGAGAACAGGAGGGCAGGTGGGAGAAAGGCGTGGTGAGGAGGATGATGGAAGGATAGAACAAATGTTGAATGAGAGGGGATACTAATGAAGTGATAAAGGATAGAGGAGTAAAGAAGTAGAAAAAAATGAGGAAAGGAAATGATGAGCTGATTCTAAGCTCAGAGTAGGAGGAGTCAAGTCCCAGTTGAGTGTTGGAGGAGCCGAATCCGAGCTCAAGTCGAAGGAGTTGAATTCGAGCTCTGATACGAAATGGAGAAAATGAATCTAGTTGGTCCATTAGTAGTCAAATATGACTATCATTTTAATAATAAAATATGAATAATAATATATTGGATGATGATAAAATGTATGATAATCTCGCCTCTTATACGGCTTGAGCCAACAGAGTGAAGGGTTACGCCCTTTCACTAGTAACCTAATAGTATAATTAATATTGTATTTTATATGTGTTACATCATGTGGGAACACATCCCTTAATCACATCAGAATGGATCTCAGCTCTAGGCTGAGTATTCCTGGTAACTAACCAGGTGCCTCTATTCTCCTAGAGAATGGCCTTCAACACTTATATCTGATCATGTGGGAACACACCTCTCAATCACATCAGAATGGCCATGCATTGATCATGTGGTAACACAACTTGCAATCATATCAGAGCATCTCTGCACTTACATCTGACCATGGAAGGAACCAATCATCTCACTATGTTAGAAGGGCTCACGAACTCATCACTTCCCCTTGGAAGGAACCTCAATCTATAGAACACTAAGCTTCTCCATGAAGTACTCAAAGTTCAGTCTGGCTAATGCCTTGGTCAACAGATCAGCTATCCACTCATCTGTCGCAACATACTAGATCTTCACTACTCCTCTTTCCACCATATCCCTGATATAATGATATTTGATCTTGATATGCTTCGACATGTCATGGACCACCGATTTCTCAGACAACTTCACACAACTCTAGTTGTCACAATATATACAAGTAGCATCCAACTAGAGATCAAGCAAATTATATAGTAGCTTTCTAAGCCACATTGCCTCATAGCTAGCCGAACAAGTTGCGACATACTCTGCTTCAGCTATGATCAGTGCCACATAGGACTACTTCCTGCTAAACCAAGAGATCACACCTGATCCCATACTAAAGCAACACCCTGAAGTGATGTTCCTATTGATGGTAATGCCTACCCAATCTGAATCAATGTAACCTTCGAGGTTAATCTTCTAATTCGCTTCATACTTGATCCCATAATCAACCGTACCCTTCAGGTACCTCAGAATTTTCTTGGAAATAATCAAGTGAACATGTCTAGGATATGTTAGGAATTGGGTCAATGTGTTCACAGCAAAGAAAATATTTGGTCTTGTATTCACCAAGTACATTAAGGACCCAATCATATGATGTTACATCATAGCATCAACCACTTATGATCAAGAATCACTCAATAGATTTAGGTTCAATGCCATAGGTGTGGTCATGGCCTTGCATTCCATCATCCCGAATATTTTCAAAATCTCTATAGCATACTGCCCTTGTCCCAGTGAAATTCCATCTGTTTTCTGCCACACCTCCATGCCTAGAATGTAGTGCATCATACCCAAGTCCTTCATCTTGAACTCGGCAGCAAGCTTCCTCTTTGTATCAGAAATCAACTAATCCATACCTGTTACAAACATATCATCTAAATACAGTAGGAGTATCATTGGGTTCCCTTCTTCAATCCTGTAGTAAAGATTGGAATCTGCTTTACTCTTGGTAAAGCCCAATCTGGATAGGAAGCTTTCAATTCTGTTGTACCATGTCCTGGGTGCCTGTTTCAAACCATACAAGGATTTCTTCAATTTACACAGATGAGTCTCCCTGTCATGTGTCTCAAAACTAAGTGGTTTATCCACATACACTTCCTTTTCTACTACAGCATTCAAGAAAGAAGTCTTGACATCCATCTGGTGTATCTTCCATTTCATCACTGCAGCCAGAGCAAGTATTGATCTAATGGAAGTGTATCTGGCTACATGTGCAAAAGTTTCTTCATAACCTATTCCTTCTTTCTAGGAGAAGACACAAGCCACAAATCTTGCTTTATATTTTTCTATGCTGCCATCTGAAGCATGCTTGATCTTGTATCTCCACTTGGAAGTCACGAAAGACTTCCCCTCTAGTCTAGGGACATCATCCCATACATCATTCTTCATGATCGACTGGTACTCCTTGATCATAGAATCGTTCCATTCTTTCTTTTCTGCGGCTTCTTCATAGTTGAAAGGTTCTTTATCAATGATTTCACATAACAAGGCTACATAACCGGAGCATGACCTAGTTCTTTTCCTCTCTCTATGTATTTCTTCTAAAGCCCCATATCTTTCTACACCTTGGATATCCTCTTGTACCCATGTAGGTTTCCTCTTATGAGGATTATTTTCTTGGGGTGGATCTACAGGTTCCTAGGGTTCTTCTATTTCTCTATCTTCATCTTGATTTGTATCGTTCATAGTTGTATCGTTAATTCTGGGTACTTTTGTTTCTTCAAATTCTTCAACTGGTCTCTTTCTGGATTTGTTGTAAGCTGAATCTTTGTCGAATGTTACATCTCTACTTATGTCGATCTTATTGAATCCTGGGAAGTATATTTTGTAAGCTTTCAAGCTTTCACTGTATCCCACAAATATACCCTTCTTTCCAAAAGGATCTAACTTTGTCCTTTTTTTTTTGGAATGTGTATGTATACAGGGCAGCTGAATATTCTGAGATGGCTGACTTCTGGTTTCTTTCCAAAGAAGACTTCTTCAGGTTTCTTGTTCTCGAGTACTCTGTGTGGAGTACGGTTCTGTACATACACAACTATTCTTGTATCTTCTTCCCATAGATACATAAAAATATCTTGACCATGAAGCATTTCCCTTGCAGCTTCCATGATCATTCTATTCTTACTTTCTACAACCCCATTCTGTTGTGGGTTATATGGAGTGGTCAACTCCCTCTTAATCCCTCAATCTTTGCATAATTCTTTGAATTCATTTGATGTGAATTCTCCATCATTATCTGATCGAAAGATCTTGATCAAGGCTTTGAATTCCTTGAACTTGCTGAATACTTCATCTTTATTCTTCATGAAGTATATCCATTTCTTCCTAGAAAAATCATCAATAAAATAAACATAGTATACATACCCACTTAATGAACTGGATGACATTGGACTGCATACATCGGAGTGAATGATTTTCAATATTCCTTTTGCCTTTCTCTCACTACTTGGAAATGTCTTCTTTGTGTTCTATCCTTTCACACATCCTTTGCAGACACTGTCATGTTTTTTTTGTATTTTTGGAAGACCTTCAACAACTTTGCTTGCAAGTGGTAGTGCTATTTAGTGAACATGTGCAAGCCTTCTATGCCAAAGCTCATTTGGTTCTACTGATTTATGAACCAAAGATTGTTCTGGTTATCCCTTCAATTTGTATAGACCTCCTTCTTGTTCCCCAATCACTATTGCATCACCAATAGTATTTCCCTTTGGCCACATAAGGACTTGGCCATCTACAAAAGCAACCCTCATGCCTTTTGCATCTAATGCAGATATGGAGAGGAGGTTCTTCTTTAGTCATGGTACAAACAATACATCCTTCATATTCATAGACTTTCTAGAGTCTAGCTTATAGGAGGATTCACCACTACCTTTTATCGAATACTAGTAGTCATCCCCAAGTTTCACCTTGTGAGGATTCCCCAATGATAGTTTCACAAAGGATTCTTCGAATCTCATCATATGTTTGGAATCCCCAATGTCCATAAGCCAATCATTGCTTCTGTTAGCACTAGAATTAAGCCCAAATATTGCGGAAGGCCCACTCCCGAGTAACAGCAGAACCACTTTCAAAGAGAGAACATGCCTGATGCTCTTTCGAGAGGGATCTCTCACCAAATATTAACAATGCCAGATATGTACAAGTGAAACTATAAATTGTTTGTAAAATTGGTTTAAACAACACATAGAACCATTGGGCGATGGAGTCAAGAAATGTAACAGAAATAATCAAAACTTATGCAGGCGATTACAACACAGAGGCAAGATATCATTCAATAACATTCAAATTATAATTGTCTGGTGGAAAAGAAGAACATGAACAAGCCATCAACACAGAGCATTGGAAAATGAATTTTGTATTAACTTTAGAAGAAAGCTTTGGTGTATATATGAAACAACAGACGGAGCATAGTATGTATGAATTCCAAACTATTATACACTTATTTCAGACATGAAAGAAAACATAATGGAAGAGATAAATTGGAAAAAATTTCACATGAGAAACGAAGCAATAGACTATAATATAAACAACACAAGAATCCCTGTGTAAAACGTGGACCTTGGCTCTACAACTTTATTAAAATACTCTTGAAAGCATACACAGCAAAAATACATCGGTTTCAACCCTTTCTCCTTTTTCAGGAGGTATATTTATATCATTTTGGACTTCCTAGACTGACATTCATGAATCAAAATTTGTTACAACTGAAGAACATCTTCTAACAAATTTCGAACGTGGCCTACACACCACGATTCACATAAGACAAAAATAAAATGTGGACTACTAAAAAACCAGGCTTAGAAACCCCTCCTGCATATCCCAGATGGTGACAGCTGTGCAAAAAATAAAAGAGGTTTTCTTAATTATCCATGTTCCCAACAAAACCCATGCCTTCTTTTCCTCTGATTCTACCCCAACTCCTCAGGATCTGATTTTGAAACTGATGACTTAGATAGTAAAACTATAAATTTCTGGAAAAATACCCTGTGAATATATTTTAACTTCTCCAAACCTGTGATACTTGTCTAAAAACAAAAGGAGTTTTTTGAAGGAATACATGTTATGAAGACAAACCTCTCTCAATTTCCTGAAATTCAACTCCATTTGGCTAAAAAAATTCTTTGAATTTGATGTCTGAAACAGTCCTTTAGAAAACCTAAAACATAGCCTGTAAAAATAAATTTGTTTCTCCTAAACCATATGACCTGTGTAGAAACTGAAGGATGTTATTGAACATGATCTTTTTATTAATAGAAAACTCATTCAATTTTGGAAAATTCTTTGTGGTTTCCCAAAAACAATTGATTGAAATAACTGACTAAAACGGTCATTTAAAAATATGGAAATTTTCTCTCTGAAGATGACTTTAATTCTCTCAATCCACAACACCTAGGTAAACCCTGAGAGAGGTTATTGTATATAGATGTGTTATGAAGAAAACCTTTTCTTATTTTTTTAAAAATAATCTTGGTTCGGTGGGAACAATTGATTTAAAATAATGACCAAAACAGCCATTTTCGTAAAAAAACAACCATGCTCTACTGCTTTAATTCAGATAGTGTGTTTGTGTGGATGTTCTTAATGCTGAATCCTTCATTTATAGATTTAAATTTTTGTAATTTCTACACCATTCTAGAGTGTAGTGTAAGCTTCATTGGCTCAACCGCTTATAGTATAAAATTCCTTTCCATCCATGCAATTTTAAACAAGCAATACTTCTCCCAAGCAAAAACGTTTTTACACTATTGATTTGTTGGGTGAGTTGCTGCTGCAACAAAACATGTTTTAACTTGATCTCAATACAAAATTTCTTTGACTGAAAATTTGACTTACCTCATGCAAGTTCACAATGCGAAATGATCATACACCGTGGATTGGGATTTTGGTAAAACTCAAGCAGTCAAAACATTTTTCCCATACCCAATTTCGTGAATTGTAAAACTTTATTTATCCTTGCTAGTTGACAATGTGAAATTTGTTTTATCCGTGGATTTTCCTCACCTGCCAATCTGACTATCAAAACCCATCTACCATTTAACATCATTTCACAAATTGAAAAATTTAATTGCTCCGTGCAACCTCACAATGCGGAATTTCTTTTGGCCGTTGGATGTGACTGAGTTTGATATGAGCCATTGATCTATGTTTAATTTTGCTGCAAAAGTGGCAAGTTGGTGTGCAAGCCCAATTTGAATTTATGCCAAGAAATAAAGTGACATCATAATTTCTTGAGCGCTTGGGCTTTGCCTAAAATACCTCTTGGTAAAATATCCCATTTACTTTTTCCATAAAATATCCAAATAATTTTTGGATTTATAAAAAAAAATTTCATTTATTTTTATAAAACATAAACTTTAGCCTCCTTTTACAAAATATATTTCATGAATTTTTGTAAACATTATTCATAACGAATAATTTGTCTCTATAAAATATCTCCTTGTTAACCAAAAGCCTTTAACTTTTTCTCGCGCCACCTCGGAATTTTTATAAATTGTTTTAATGAGGAATGTTTGAAAACCATTTGATTCTCAAGAGAAAATCAGAATTTTTAGGCAATGAGGCTTACTGTGGAAAAACTAAAATGGTGCTAACAGTTGGCTCCACAAGGGATGTTATCCTCCCAGCAAGGTAGCAAAGAACCCCCGTAGACCAAGTGCCGAATCCATTGGGTGGCTCCCAATTTTTTTTTGAAATTCTCTATGTGTTCTGAACTGAACCATCAACTTAAACCATTCTGCAAACAAATCCCACTCTTTCAACATGTAACCTGTCACCTGTCAACATTTGGAAAACTGAAGACAACTGTAACTATAGACCTGAACTTTAAGCCAAAACTGAAATCAAAACTGAAACTAAAAATGAACTAAAAGCTACTGAATGGAATGCTTGCCATGTCGAGCTTATTCATCTTTACTTACCTACCCTACTTACTAAGCACTATCAAAACTGAAACTAAAAATGAACGAAAAGCTACTGAATGGAATGCTTGCCATGTCGAGCTTATTCATCTTTACTTACCTACCCTACTTACTAAGCACTAACGTCCAATAAAGTAACTTCTGACTTCCAATGAAGCCACTCAAGCAAATGATCCCATAAACCAACTTTTTCTTCATGCTTGATAAAAAAAAGAACTGAAGGACCTAATGGCACAAAGTTATAATAAGGAAATTGATCTTTATAGCGGAGATATAACCAGCCATTGTGACTGCCAAGATTCTCCATGTACTCTGCCACTGCATCATAAAAAACATGACAGCCTTAAAAAAATTATGTCAATATCTTACCATGAGAGAGTTGTCCCAACTATAAATTCCCTTGCACGTAGTCAAACTGATCTTCAAAAGAACCATGAAAGGAAAACTCGTGACAATTTCCAGGCGAGACATCCACAACTTCATCTAAAATTTCTGATTTTAAAACTTCATATTCTTTATATGTTTCATCAGAAACATCATTCATTTCTTCAATAGGATGAAGCAAATAAATTTCTTCTTGACAAAAAATTTCTGAATTTGAAAAAGAAAAAGAAACATCCATTTGAGAACCCCCAT
Organism: Pseudotsuga menziesii; assembly: GCA_001517045.1. Lineage (NCBI taxonomy): Eukaryota > Viridiplantae > Streptophyta > Pinopsida > Pinales > Pinaceae > Pseudotsuga > Pseudotsuga menziesii. The sequence continues at coordinate 87,871 of LPNX010498786.1, forward strand.
CTTCTTTCTTGTTATTCAACTATTCATTGCATACTGTTGTTTTTTCTAAAGGCTGGGATTGATTGCATAGCTGCCCTTCTCGCTCATCATCCATTCCAAGGAAATTTATACATTCATCCACAATATCAAATTTTTGTTTTTGATCAGAAACCTTAACTCTCTTTGTTAACCACTCAAATCAAGGAAAACACAATGGAAAACAATCACTTTCAACATGTTCAGTTTCCAATCTGTTTTCACACTTTTGATCTAGGATTGCAATGAAATTTTCTTCACTAACAGAAATTGTGGCAGGTTGATTGCATTCTTCAGAAAACAAATCAGTACACCCATCTTCTTTCAAATCACTAGGATGATTATCTTCTTCAAGCAAAGAGAGCTTATATATTCATGTAAATCTTTAGGTGAAATTTGAATTTGATCAACATGAAGAGGTCTTTCTTTGACCACTATTCCAAAATCTAATTTCTTTTCACTTGCATTTTCAGAAAATGAACATGTGGAGGGACTATAATACTGAGATTTTCCAGAATTATCATCTTCTGTGTAATCAATCACACGAGCATTGTAACTTTCAAGAGATTGCTGTTGTGAAAAGGAATTTTCTGATTGAGAAGGGGAGGCCTCTTCTTGTAACAAAATTTCAGAAGTTGAATAATATGAGGAAGGATTTGATTGACAGTCCCAACCTCTCTCTGGGTCACACAAAGAATGACAAGAATGCTGCAAATCATCATCGATTTTAGGAAGAGAGATATAATTTGTTGAATTTGAGCTTTGGTTTATGTCAACTTCAGCTAAGGAAGACAGTACTAATTGCTAGGAAATTTCTTGAATATCATGGCCATTAGTTTGTCTTTATTTTTTAGCTGAATATTCATGTAAGATATCTAAAACCTCTTCATCCACATACTAGTAATCACCACACTCATCTTTCACATTTTCAATGAAGTCTCTATCGTGTGTGCAACAATCTTGAAGTAACAACAAAGAAGGATAATGCCTTTTGAAATGTTCATGAAATATTAGATGAAGGTCTTTAGGGGAGGATAAACTCCCTACTGAAAATCCCTCATACCAAGACCTTGCATATCCTTCTAAACTAAACACGAACAGTTTCATTAAAGAATATTCATTCCATCCCACTCCCAGCTTATGTATATGCTTATGAAATCTAAATAAATGGATGCCAGCATCATCACCCTTTTCGTCATTGAATCTTGGAAGATATGTTTTCCAATTTACCATAGGTATTTTATTGGGATAACCAGGAAAGGAAGGAAGATTCATAGGAGCATACCTTAAGGCTCGAGAAGTCATCTTGATGGTGGAGAAACTGAATCAACTCCTCAAACTTTGTAACCCTGTTTGATAATGGAGCTGCCATAAAACATTATGAAGAATGGATCCTTCGCAGATGGAGTCACCAGGTGAAAAGAGACATGACCTTCTTGATGTCTGACCATTGTTCACCACCAACAGTCAGATCTAAACCCTTCGTTCAAATCTGGGTAAGATTTGAGACCTCTCCCCGTATTTGTCTTTTTAACCACCGGTATCCCCAGTGGAGTCACCTTCCAGAATCTTTTAGTGGAGTCACCAAGGAAAATGATGGAACCTTTTTCGCATGTCAGAATCTCTGTTTTCCTACAAAAAATATTTATCCTTTGAATATTTGTCGTTCTTCCCAGGGATGATATTCAATCTTGTCGCCAGCAACGGTGCTAGTTTGTTAGCAATGGGATTGAGCCCTAAGGCTGAAGGAAGGCCCGCTCCTGGGTAATAGTAAAACCGCTTTAGAGTATGCCTCCGGCCTTTGTGTAGTCAGAGAGGGATCTCTCACTTGTCTTCAGATTTACTCTATGTAAGATATTCGATCAAGGATGGTCGGAGGCCAAATTCCTAAAATGGGACAAAGTATATTAATGTGAGATACAAGTGGGATTATCAGGGTAAGGGACCATTGGAAATGGAGTCGAAAACCTGATTAGGGAACATTTGTAGGAGGAAAAAAATGGCGTGTAGTTGCAAACAGAGACAAGATAGCCATCTATCTCACAATCAGGAGACATTTAGCGGGTGTTTAGGGGACAAGAGAGAACGGGCCATCACGCAGAGCACCAGCAAGATCAATTCCACGCGACTTTAGAAGAAAACTTGATAAATATCTGAAACAATAGGTGGAGCATAGCATGTATGAATTCGAAATTGTTACACACCCAATTACAGACATGAAAGAAATCAACGAACTGGAATGAAGATAGGATGTGCATTTCACGTAAATAAAATACATATTGAAAGAAGTAACGACACATGAATCTCCATCTTAAGAAACAAGTCTTCCTCAGTAATTTTTATTCATAACACAGGCACTAGATCTTATTTTACAACAAAGAGCCTCAGCCCTTGAAGGTTTCCCAACCCTCCTGCTAACTTTTTTTCCCCCTATCGAGAGTGCATTTATAATACTTTAGTGTTGATATTATTCTCTGAAACAAACCTAAGAAACTGTTTCCAGTCGCAATCATGCATTAATAGTATAGAGAGTGGAACTATTGCCACGTTTTACAAATATAAACAAACATTATTGAGCAAGTGGGTGCACTCAGCCCGAGTGACAGCTTGACATGCTTGACTATTATTATGTATTATGAGTATGACTCCTCCTTCTCTATCCAAAGCGTGTGTTTCCACCATGTTCAAATGCGACTTTCTATGTGGGTGCACATCAGTAGGGAAGTTTGTAAATTTCCACTCCTCAACTTCATTCGCCACCTCTTTCTTCTTCAGGTACACTATTGGACGTGGGGTCCAAAAGAAGAGGAGCATTGATTTTGGCTAAGGCAATCCTTTTCAGTGGCTTTTCATTCTTGTACTCCTCACCCTCAGTGAGGTGGTCTCTCCCACAGGCAATAAGATGTATCATATCTACACCAGCCCCATCACCCTTGGTAAGTGGATTTCACAAATAGGGTTATGCGGGATTTAGACTCCTGATGCTCTCGTGCAAACAAACACCTATATAGGGAGCAGTCTAAGACTATCTCCTTCTGTGGAGGCATTGGGGGAAGTGATGGTATTAGGGGTTCCTGAAAAAACACTTACGGGGAGTAAGTGTCCAGGCACCACGTCATCGAGGGTGAAGGTGTCTGAAGGTGGGTGTATCTCTCAAAATTATTCATGCCTAGGCCTCAATGGCTGGTTCCATCCTTGGCATGCAATACCAAGGTGGCAAGTGAGTGTGGAAATTTTCTCACTAACCGTCAACACCCCCAAACGGACAAGCTTTTCGAACCAGATCACCATTGACAAACTCTTTGGGATGCTATAGATTCGTGAAGAAGTAGAAACTTGGGTTCTGGAGATATTTTAGCTCATCCCCAATGTTTCAAAGGCATTATATATAAGGATCTGAGACTAACCCTTGTAATGACTGGTCAACATTCCCGCATGTTCTGTCATCGACTATTTTTTGGTATCAGCATGTGTGAGGGCATGAGCAAAGTGATCCTTTACCTACTGGGGATCTAGTTCTGTCGTTTCATCGGTTATGGCACATTACCGTCTGCTATGGGAATTATTTTTTGGATGCCACCTCATACAGTTGATCCATGCCGCAAAGATCATGTAGACTCTCCCATGCTTCCTCATTCTGTGATGTAGGAAATGGAATGGTTTTCTCCTTTGTACTGGCCTCACCCCGTGTGAGTGGAAAGTTCACCAGTTACCTTCCTTATGTAGTGCCCTGTCTGCCGGGCAGAGCACTCAGTCCTATCCTTAACAGTGAAGAAAAATATCTATTTCAATTTCATATTTTTCATTTAAATTTTTATGCAGTAAAGAGATAGTTCAGTAAAATACCTCGAATTAATTCTTCTCTTGAATCCTGCTTCTGCTCCTGCTCCCGCTACTGCTCCTGCCTTTTCCTCTCCTGCTCCTGAAGGAGCCTTATTTCCAGCTCTGATTTTCCACCCTACCGACCAGCAGGTTTGCTGGCCCTAGGAAACCAACGGGTTTCCTAGCCCCCGAGCCCACGTACCAATAAAATGGACAGCAACCTCCCTCACTCAGAGTGAAAATCTGCCTGGAGTTAATCCCCCCTCCTCCAGCTATTTTCCTTCCTTTCTCATGTTCTTCCGTAAAATTTTCTTCACTCCTGTTCTTCCATAAAATTTCTCCCCCTGTTCTTCCGTAAAAACTCCCTTGTACCTCCTTCCCCCACCACCTTCCTTCTTCCACCGCCCTTTCATTAATTTATGTTATTCTTATTCTTGGGCAGTGTAGTTAAATTTTTGTTTGACATGTGTTAGTTTCCTTGAACGGTATGTGTTACACAACTTAACCACATGTCCTAGCATTTTTTTTTTACCTATGTGGCTTGCTTACCTATGTTGCTACATCCGTCACATCATAGGTGTCTCTTACTGGAATGAAGTGGGCACTTTTGGTCAGTTTGTTGACCACTACAAGTATAGCATTATGTCTCGAGGATGTGAGGGGAAATCCCACAACGAAGTCCATGGAAATGACTTCCCATCTAGTCTCTGGAATATCATGAGGCTGTAAGAGACCGGCTAGGTGTCGATGATATGCCTTGACTTGCTGGCATTCTAGGCATTTCGAAACAAAATCCACTACGTTGCTCTTCATACTGGCCCAGAAGAAGAGTTTCTTCATGTCTGCATACATCTTCTTCACTCCAGGGTGCGCACAATAATGTGCCCTATGGGACTCTCTAAGGATTGTTTCCCTGAGACCACCTTCTTTAGGGATATACATCCTCCCTTGGTACCGCAGCAACCCATCTGCCTCAATATGGTACCCATAATACTTCGACTCACACTTCTTCCCACTCTGAATATCTGAAGTTACCTTTATATACCAACCATCTCCCAAAAGTTGTTCGAGCACTTTTTCCTTCAAATCCACTCTCAAGGGTATTAAGGAGAAAATCCTCGGCCTTCGACTTAGAGCGTCTGCCACCACATTCTCCTTTCCTTTGATAAATGAGATACCAAAGTCATACTCACTCATGAACTCACTCCATCGTCGCTGCCTAGCATTTAGATCCCTTTGTGTAAAAATATACTGCAAACTCTGATGATCTGTTTTAAGTGTGAAACTTCTGCCAACCAGGTAGTGTCTCCATAATTTTAGTGCGAGCATAACTGCTGCCAATTCCAGATCATGGGTGGCATATTGCTCCTCATGAGGCTTCAACTTACGAGATGCATAAGCTATTACCCCACCTTCCTGCATCAGAACTGCTCATAACCCTTGCTTCGAGGCATCAATACATACCATGAAGTCTTTATCCATGTCTGGTACCCGTAATATTGGTGCACTCGTCAGCAATCTCTTTAATTCAGCAAAAGTAGCATCACATTCATTGGTCCATTCATATCGGATTCCCTTTCGCTGCAAGGTGGTGATGGGTTTTGCAATCTTGGAGAATCCTTCCACAAATCTTCGATAGTACCCTGCTAGTCCCATGAAGCTACGCACCTCATGCGCATTCTTCGGGATTGGCCAATCCTCAATGGCCTTCATGTTTTTTGGGTCCACTAAGATCCCTTCTCCTGAGATGATGCCCTAAGTAGTGAATCTCCTTTTGGAAGAAAGAACACTTCGACAATTTACAAAATAGTTTATGTTCCCTTAAGCAAGTTAAGACCAACCGCAGGTGCTCCTCGTGCTCCTTCTCGTTTTTAGAATATATAAGAATGTCATCTAAGAATACTTGAACAAAGTTGTCCAAGTAATTTCAAAAGACACTATTCATGAGGCTCATGAATACTGCTGGAGCATTTGTCAAACCAAATGGTACCACTACGAACTCATAAGGCCCAAATTGAGTTCGAAAAGTAGTCTTAGGAATGTCATTTTCTTTAATCCTAAGCTGGTGATACCCCGACCGCAAATCGATCTTAGAGAAGACTGATGCGCCTTTCATCTGATAAAATAGGTCATCAATTCTTGGTATAGGATACCTGTTCTTCACTGTGGATTTGTTCAAATCCTTATAATCTATGCACAGTTGCAAAGATCCATCCTTCTTCTTAACAAAGATCACTGGTGCTCCCCATGGTGAGATGCTAGGTCTAATTAGTCACAAGTCTAGCAACTCTTTTAACTGGATCTGCAACTCTCGAAGCTCACGGGTTGTCATTCTATAAGGAGTCTTTGAGATCGGCTCCGCACCAGGTTTCAGTTCGATTGTGAAATCAAGCTCTTGCTCTGGAGGTAGTTGTGGAAGTTCTTCTGGAAATACATCCTTGAACTCAGATAGTACTGGGTAAGAGTTCAAGGAAGGTCATTTACTATTGCTCACCGTCTAAACTACAAACAACTGACATCCTTGTCTTAAACACCTTTTATCTTTCACCGCAGAGATGAAACGAAGGGATATCTTCCTTTTTCGCCCTTGGATTTGGATTGCTTGACCCTCATCATCAAGGCACAAGATTTTCTTTGCATAACAATCCATGAAAGCTCTATGGTCTTCTAACCAATCCATGCCGATAATGAGGTCATAGGTGCCCAAATTGGTGACATAAGCATACAACTTAGTGGTGCATACTCCTAAGTCCACTTGACACCCCCTTACCTTAAGACCTACTGCCTGTTTAACCCCTGAAGCCATCTCGACCGATTCAAAATCATCGTGCTCGCAGGCTGCCAACCCACATTTTTCTAATGCATATGGTGAAATAAAACTATCTGTTGCACCAGGATCAAATAAAATTTTAAGTTTGACATTGTTTACTTTACCAGATGATTCTACCACGGTGGACTGATGTTCTTCCTGGTGGTTGTGAACAGCTGTATGAATCCGATGACTGTTATCAGAATTGCTCATGGATTCTTTTCGTTCCTGCTACCTGCTGCTGGTCTGCCCTTTAGGACACTCCCGCTGAAAATGAGGACCTCCACATCCCCAACAAGATACAATAGGTGGTGCTTGCATGCTGCTGGGAGGAGTCCTCTGGGATGTGTTCCTTCCCCGAGATCCTCTGAAACTTCCCGATCCTCTATAGGAATTGCCCTGTCTTCATCCTCGGTTCCCATGGTTTGTTGACGAAGCCTGCGATACTGAGTTAACTGAAGTGTTACCCCTTGGGGTGAACCTATTACCATAAGGAGGAGGTCTGGATGGTCCCCCTCTGAAATATGGTCATGGGGCCTTCCCTGTAACATACTGATTGGATCCTATGAACTTGCTTCCTCCCTTTGCATCTGACATATCCTCAGCATAGCGAGCATACTCAACTGCCATGGCAACTGAAGATGGCTTCCACATCCGTACTGCAGCTCTGACCTTGTAGTTGAGTCCATACACAAATCGCTCCACCTGCTGATCATCCGAGTCCAAGTAGGGAACATACTTTACTAGCTCCATGAATCTAGCTTCATACCCTTCCACCTTCATGTTTCCCTGTACCAAATCATGAAAGGAACCCACGTGTTGTTCCCTGTAATAAGCTAGAAGATACTTCATGTTGAACCTCTCCTCGAATAATTCCCATGAAACAGACAAAGGAGTAAGGTGCAATTGTTTCTCAAGGTCTGACCACCAATTTAGGGCATCACCCTTTAGATGGAAGATGGCCATTCTAGCCTTGGAACTTGAAGTATACTCATTTATTGCGAAGCACCTCTTCATACCCTCGAGCCACGCTTCGGCGTGCTTTCCCAGTCGCCTTCCTGAGAACTCGGGAATTTTGATCTTCTGCATCTCTCTAGAAATGTCCTGAAGCGGTTCTTGCCTTAGGACCTGCGCCCTCTCAGAGTTTTCTTGGCTCACCTGCATGGTTTCTACCTCTACAATCCTCTTCGACTGCCTGTTTAGTGTGGCCATGATGGTTTCCAAAGATCTGAGTATCACCCCCATCTCAGGACTAGAGGTTACCCTTGGTGGTGACGGTGGTGGAATCTGTGGTGGCGGTGAGGGTGCTTGATCTGGGGTCGGTGGTGGCGGCGAGGGTGGTCGACCTCAACCCCGCCCTCGACCTCGACCTTGACCTCTACGTGTTTGAACCATGATAATTCCTGGCATATTCAACAACATTATGCCATTATTATCTCAACCTAATAATTGCAGAGATAAAATTTTAGTTATGCAATGCTTATACTTATGCATAGCGACAAATTATCAATATTTGCATAAAACTTGCACAGTCGCTTTCATTAAACGATTTTGTCTTGGGTTTTAATCTATGCCTTAACGTTCAGCTCGTAATGCTAATCTCAACCGTGTCTTGTTTTTATTATTTCACGTCCATCTTGTCTCTTCGACTATCAGTCAAAGTCTCGGTAATGTCTTAAGTTTAATACTTGAATTTCTAATATCATAAACTAACTAATGTTACCATATCTAAATTAACATTCAACTCCTAAAATTTAACATTTAATGTTGAATAAACTTTTTTTTTATTTCTTCTTATTATTATTACTTTTCTTAAATATATATAAGAAAACAGAGTTACGTTTTACGTCTCGCACAAAATTGTCTCAAATAAAAAGATGTGTATAGATAGTCTATATATATGAGATATCTGTTTGTCATTAAAATATTTTATAGTGTCATTTTTATTTTATTTTTATAGTGTCATTTTTTTTTTACAATATTCTTACATCACACCTAAGTTACAAAGTCTTTCATAAAATCTGATGTATATAACAAAGACCTCTATAGTCAAGATATAAATAACTGATTTGATTTGCAATTTAGGATAGTTGATAATAATAATGCTTATTTACTAATTTTCCACAAGGGTCTATGACTCACACAAATAAAAGGAATCAAATTAATAATCTAAATCAGTATATAGTTTCATAATGTCATTTTCCAATAATACATTTGTTCCCCATTTTCTTCATATGTAAATCTTTTGATAAATGACCATTATTGGTAATAACATAAAACTATATGAAATGAAAGAGATTTTATAATTATATAAATATAAACGAGTGAGCCATTTTAATTAAGTAATTTAATCAACATAGAAGCATATAAAAATGAAAGAAGTTATATAATTATGAGATTATAAATTAAGCTTATTATTGTATCTTAGCTATTTATGATAAATCGTCAAAACACCTTAATACCAAGGATTGAGAGAAATTTAAATAACTAATAAAAAATAAAATAAAACTAATATCGTATCATAAAACCAATACGATTATAATATCATATTTATATTACTTATTTATTTATTTATTTATTTTATTAAACGAACTGAAAAAGTTTTGTATTACAGGGTCTGAAAAGTTTCCTCATTTACTCCTTAAAATATTATTAATGAGGTAGGGTGAGTATGACATTTTTGTTTTACCTATTACACGTACCTGGCTACCAGTGCGCTGGCATTAAATTATTTACCTCGAAATAATAAGGCGAAGCAGGTAGTCGGCGTGGCTCCTCGGTTTAGAAGCTGGCAGTGGGCGTGGCTCCTTTTTCTCCCATGCAGCCCAACTCCACGTGACTTGAGGCTGCATGCACCCCACCTGTCCACCAACATGCATCGGGAGTCCTCCCTCGCCCCCTTCAAGAACTCTTTTGCTCTCACCCGCGTGCGAGGTTCTTCTCCGCCTAGCAAGTCAAGGGTGTCGAGGTCTTAATGTTAGTAATAATTCCTTCGCTGGTCCAATTCCAACAGATATTTGCAGGAATTTGAGCTCAATCCGTATCCTTGATTTCTGGGTGAATAAAATTGGAGGGACACCTCGTTGAAGGGCTGCATGAATGTAGGGTTCTTGAGGAGCTTGGAGCTGGTTTCAGTCGGCATTAGGAACAAAGCATTTGCAGTATTTCTTGGAAGCTCAGTGATTGGAATTTGATGGTATGCATGGGAACCATGCGATTTGGAGCTTGGGATACATTTCAACAACCTCATGGGATTTCTTCCGAAGGATTTATATAATATATCATCTCTGCGGAAGCTTTCTGTGCCCTTCAACAGGTTTTTAGGAGTACTAGCAAATCTTAATGGCTGGGTGTGTTGCACTGTCAAACACAGCTTTGTTCAAGAGCTGGAAGAGCATTTTAGGGGATTTTTCGCTATTTCTGAGGGTTTAATAGGCCCATTTTTTTTTCTCTGGAAATCGGCGTCATTGCATATTCAGTTCCATGTACAGATTCAATTATAGATCCAATTCCCGTCCCTTCCATTTGAGAGCCATAATCCCGCCCGGATACGAATCCAATTCCTATAGACCGAGTGGACCCGACCAAAGCAAATGATCCAGCCCTCGCATTGATTCAGTTGACTCAGAGGCAATCGACCTGGTTCCAGCTTCATCCCTTCCATTTCGAGATAAAGATACACTATTTTACAGATTCAGTTGACTTATAATCCATGCCATAAGTGAAGGAAGAGGTCGTGTGCCTTCGCAGGCAGCCCTATATTCTATAGAAGTAGGGGCAGGCGATAAAGCAACCCTGAACTCACAGAGGTAAGACCTGTCACCTTGACTCGCACGGTAGTAAGTGTCATACTGGGAGCCCGTGAAGAAGCAGAAGTTGGTCACGCTGCAGTAAAACCTACATCAATTCCTCCCCTAATTGGCCATGGCAGAAGAAGATTTGGCTGTCATTCTCAACGGTTTATAGTTCAGAGTCTGTAAGTAGGTGAATAGACGCGTACATTCTGTCAACCATGCGTGTTTGTCTTAACCAGAAATATCCCTACCCGTCTTGCTTTATTATTTTGTTTTAAACTAGCGTAGCTTAGGGTAGGTGTTTATTCTCGTTCTGATACTCAAATAGAAAAGACTAAGCAGAAAGATTAATGGGTGGCGGCTATATTGCCCAAACCAAAATGATTGTATATTATCATTTCAGCTATCTATATGGGCTGATTGCTTCTGAATATCATTTTGTTCCTTGGAGTCTATTTTTTGTTTGAAGAAGAAATTATTATAATGAAGATTATGAATAGAAATCTATTGCTATTTGCAAAATGGATGCTAGATCGAAGAAGCGCATAACCCCAAGCTGGCAAGATCAAGTAGGATGGAAATAAAAACCCCACAGAGTGGTCTGGGATGAGTTTTCATTGGGGATTGACCCATGCTGGGGATGAATCTACGTTAAGTATGTCAAAAGCGATTTTCACAATACACTTACCCTTGCTGTAATGTGCGCTATTGTTCACTTCCATGCTACAAGGTATCCTTGTATAGGTTTTGTCATAAAATTAAAGCTGCTGGAATGAAAATAGCTAAATTGATGGATTGCATTGATTCCAGTTGTTTTTCTTATTTTTAAAAGTAATATGCTTTCAGTAAAAGGTCTCCAAAGTAAAGTTACTTTTTAAAAATTACCAATGTTAACCCCATTTACCCTTAGTCATATAGTTACATGGAATTATTTCTCTTGATATATGCTTCATGGTTTCTTTTCAATAAAAAAAAATACAGTGCGGAGAATAGTAGTAAGAATAGGCCATATTAATAGTACTTTGAACTTCGGCGAGTATTCGTATAGCATATATATTTTTTCTTTTATAATTTATAAGATGTGTGTTTTTCTTTTTGTGTCTAGGTGTGAGTAGGCCTGATGGTCTCAATTTTTGAGCCATTCGCTCTGATACCATTCTGTAGTGCTCTGTCTGCCGGGAAGAGCACTCAGTCCTATCCTTAACAGTGAAGAAAAATATCTATTTCAATTTCAGATTTTTCATTTAAATTTTTATGCAGTAAAGAGATAGTTCAGTAAAATACCTCGAATTAATTCTGCTCTTGAATCCTGCTTCTGCTCCTGCTCCCGCTACTGCTCCTTCCTTTTCCTCTCCTGCTCCTGAAGGAGCCTTATTGCCAGCTCTAATTTTCCACCCTGCCGACCAGCAGGTTTGCTGGCCCTAGGAAACCAACGGGTTTCCTAGCCCCTGAGCCCACGTACCAATAAACTGGATAGCAGCAAAGTATGTTTTGATAGGGTATATAGATCCAGGATGTTGAGAGGGATGGATGTGTTCCACCCTATGTTTTTATGATACGCGAGGTCATGGGAGGGAAGTGCTGAGACACGCTCCCCATGTTTTTATGATGACGACGGTCGGGTACCCGAGGTCGTGGGAGGGCCGTGCTGAGACACGCTCCCCATGTTGTTGTGATGATGATGGTCGGATTCCTGCTAGGAGAGGCTAGGTCCGCTGTTCATCCAACGCTATCGCTCTCCGGTTCTTATGTGGTCAGGTCGGTGAAGCCGACATCCACTTCTATACTAGTAGAGGAAGGATAGGGAGGATGCGGACGTAGGTTAGGATGGGTGGACATCATAGTTATTATGGTTGAATGTTGGACAATTGTGATACTGGAAGTAGTTATGGTAGGTACCAATCTTAACTGACTAACTAATAAGAACATAATTGTTAAATAACCCCAAATGTCACAAGAAATCATATTATATCTGTATATGGGTCATGTTGCGTGAAATATTATTTGTATCAGTTAGAATTTAGGGGTTTTTGCTATAGTACATGTGCATCCTGTGCATGTACTTGCCATGCATGCACACCTCACACATGCACGCTAGTATGAAATATTTAAATAATTGATAGGTTAACTAAGTAATTGTGAATTGCTTTAAACCTATAAATGTACCTAGTATCACTATTTTGACCATAACTTCGGGACGAAGTTTTCTGAAGGGTGGGTGTATGTAATGCCCCATATTAATGTAAGTGCTTTTATTTAATTAAAAATAAACAAAGCTATCACTCCGAGCAATTAATCATTATATTACAATTGATTAATTGTTGGTTAATAATGTTAATTATCATTTTACTTCTAATTATTATTATTGTTTCGTATTATTAAGGTTAATTATTAAGTATTTATTATTTAGTTAATAATAAATAATAATTAACAAAACCATTACCTTACCGCTCAATATAAACTTAAGCAAGCCACATAGGTAAAAAAAAAATGCTAGGACATGTGGCTAAGTTGTGTAACACATACCGTTCAAGGAAACTAACACATGTCAAACAAAAATTTAACTACACTGCCCAAGAATAAGAATAACATAAATTAATGAAAGGGCGGTGGAAGAAGGGGCGGTGGAAGAAGGAATGCGGTGGGGGAAGGAGGTATAAGGGAGTTTTTACGGAAGAACAGGGGGAGAAATTTTACGGAAGAACAGGAGTGAAGAAAATTTTACGGAAGAACAGGAGAAAGGAAGGAAAATAGCTGGAGGAGGGGGGGATTAACTCCAGGCAGATTTTCACTCTGAGTGAGGGAGGTTGTTTTCCATTTTATTGGTACGTGGGCTCGGGGGCTAGGAAACCCGTCAGTTTCCTAGGGCCAGCAAACCTGCTGGTCGGAAGGGTGGAAAATCAGAGCTGGCAATAAGGCTCCTTCAGGAGCAGGAGAGGAAAAGGTAGGAGCAGTAGCGGGAGCAGGAGCAGAAGCAAGATTCAAGAGCAGAATTAATTCAAGGTATTTTACTGAACTATCTCTTTACTGCATAAAAATTTAAATGGAAAATATGAAATTGAAATAGATATTTTTCTTCACTGTTAAGGATAGTACTGAGTGCTCTTCCCGGCAGATAGAGCACTACACCTTACTTCTGCAGGCCAACTCACACAAAAGATTCCTATCTTTGCACAATGCAACTCTGCCACAGGGATGATTTCACCTGTACACACGATACAAATGGAGTTCGGGAATTAGCCAATCTACCTAGAGGAAGATTACATGTATGGGCATCTCTTCTCCTGCCATATCCACACTGGATGTGATACCTGTAGCATGGAGGCTTCCTTAGCCCTCCGATTTGGGGTGGGGACCTTTCACATCCACCATCCATGTTTCTTTACCTCGGTCTCCAACTTCACCTTTCTTGATGTAGCGGGCATCTTTGGATTGGGATGTGTTCTTACCCGTCTATCGAGATCGACCCGTTCCTACAACCATCAATCCAAATAGGTCCTACCACCTCTTTGTGAACCAAGATTATGACATTGTCCGTGCTAGTTCATATTGCAAAAAGAACCTTAACCATATATCCATTCCCTTCTTTGTCGTGACCATTGGTGTTCGTGGCTGGTACCACTTTTCGTTATTTGAAATTGCGACTTTATATGCACAAGTTTGATTTACAAAATTGGTTGTAACAAATATAAAATAAATATTAATTAAATTAGTTAATTACTAGTGAAAGGGTGTAACCCTTCACTATGTTGTCTCAATCCATATAAGAGGCAAGCCTATTGTACCTTTTTTATCATCATCTAATATATTATTTACCATTCATATTCATTATTACAATGATAGTCGGATTCGACTAACAGACAACCGGATTCGGTTGCTCCATTTGGTATCAGAGCAAATTCGCTACTGCACTCTGAGCTCGGACTCCGCTCATCAATCCCTCATTGAGCTCAGACTCGGCTCATCAATTTTCGATTCCTCCACTGCTCCATTTCTTCACCTTTCTTCACCTGTCACTTCATCCCAAACCTTATCTAAAAAATAAAAATAAAAATAAATAAAAAAAAGAAACTGAATTCTTCTTCCCATTTCCATTCTCCAACCCCGCCCTCTTCTCCAATAACGCCTTGCTTTAGCCATCCTTGCTCCACATCATCCATCCATCGCTCCATGATCCCCCTTCCGCCTGTGCCCACCCCGCCCTTCTGCCCTCTCCAACTCCCAATCCCTCCATCCTCCTTGCATTCCCTACTACCAGCCAACACCCAACTCTTCTCTTATTTCCTGTTTCATGCCTTCTCACACTCTTTCCCCCTCATATTTTTGCATATCACCATCCGGTCGCAGTCTCTGCCATCTACCATCTCCATTTCACCCAACACGCTACTGCCATTTCGCTGTACTGCCTCCTTATCTGTGACACCTTATCCTTCACACCTCCTCCATCAGTTCTAGTGTCCATCCCTCTATCCAAGATCCCATCTATGCCAGCCATCACCCAATCGCCATCCCTTCCCATGCATATCCTCATTCCACTGATTCTCCATTGCACCCTCCTTCCGCATCCATTTCCTGCCACATCTTCAAACCCCTCACCTCGTCCTCCTGCCCGCGTGCTTCTACACCCTCCACCACCATCCACCCTTCCATCTGACCTCCCCTCCTACGCCTTCTTTCCAACGTTGTCGCTCCCTCTTGTAGCCTTCTCACAGTCGTCACAGCGCTATCTCCCCCATCCACTTCCACGCTTGCAAAAAAAAAATACTATATTATAATATAAAATAATATATATTATATTATATTATTTCAAACATATTATAATATAATATATTTCAAAAAAAACCAAATATTATATTGATTATTATAATATTTGTTTTAAAAAAAATAAAAAAAACAATTATATACAATAAGTTGTATAGTTTACGAATAATAATAATAATAATAATAATAATAATTAATTAATTAATTAATATATTATTAGTGCCAAAATAGCATTAAAATACAGACCTCCGCATACAAGGTCCAAGACCATGGGGGAGCTAAAAGAGCATATCGAAAAAATGGAGAAGGACATAAAGTCCCTTTCCGCTGACCTAAAATGTGTGAAGGAAAAGATGCAAGATAACAATACATTACTCAAAGATGAGCTTGTTGTGGTACTAGAAAGGAGGCTCGACAACAAACATGACATCGTGAACGAAAAACAAAAAGACTTGGATGAAAAAATGAGTACCGTGACGCAAACCATAAACACCATAACACAGAACATGAGCACCATGATGCAGAACCATAATACATTATTCAAGATGTTACAAAGATTCATACCTAGTCTGAGCCACGTCAGCAATCCAAAAATGCTATATGACTCATTTCATGTTGTCACCCAGGAAACTCTGGCACAAAATCAAGAAGAATTGCAAAAAGAAATAAAGATTAACAATACGACGCTTAAGCAAGAGATAGAAACACAAGTACTGTCAGATATGGAGGCATGATTAAACAACAAGATGGACGCTATAAAGAAGATATTAAAGAAAATAAAAACTAAAAATCACCTCCAACAACGAAGCAATTCAGATATGTCAATTTCATCGTCTAGCAGTTTCGAGCTGCCATGAAACCATAAGGCAAAAGGAAATCAACGTCACCCTTACAAAGTGCACCCACCTAAGGAAAAAATAGAGTTGTTGAAATACAATGGGAGTGAAGACCAATGCATTGCTTGGCTAAACAAAGTAGAAGAATACTTCGACATTTACAACATTCAACTTGACGAGGAGAGGGTGAAATATGAGTCAATGCATATGGAAGGGTACGCCTATAATTGGTACTTATGGTGGAAGAGAGATAACTTTACCTACACTTGGAACTTGTTCAAAAATGATTTTTTAATAGGTTTCAAGGAATCAAAGAAGATGAATTTTTCAGTAAACTTACCAGACTAAAGCAAGTTGAAAACATTGAGGAATTCACTCATCAATGGGAATCCTTTTCAACACGAGTATTTGGGTTGTCTGATAAGCAAAGACTCAAAATCTATTTAGGAGGTCTTAAACCACACCTCCAAAGAGAATTAAAGTTACATGACATACATAATGTAGAAGTAGCAAGATGTAAAGCAAAAGCAGCAGAACGCAAATTGGAAGGAATAGAAACAAAAGGTGATAGCCATTATCAACAAGAAAAAGAGACACAATGTAGGTATTATGCAGATACCTAGTATCCTAGCCATCAATGCCACAAACCTCAATCATATTCCTATGAAATGGAAAATAGATCAGGGTCATATAACGGTTACTCTGATAATAAAAAGAAAAAGAATAAAAACATATGTCATCGATGCGGTGATGATTGGACCCCTAGTCACAAATGTAGGAACAATGAGACAATATAGTGCAAAATCATCAATGGAAAGGAAGTGCAAGTCTCTACACAAGAGACCTCATATGATTCTAATAACAACACCGAGTAAGAATGAAGAACGACACTAGGAAAATACTTAAGCTTTGAGGACAAAGCTTCCTTAAAGGGAGTGGCAATGTAACAAATATAAAATAAATATTAATTAGATTAGTTAATTACTAGTGAAAGGGTGTAACCCTTCACTATGTTGGCTCAAGCCATATAAGAGGAGAGCCTATTGTACCTTTTTTATCATCATCTAATATATTATTTACTATTCATATTCATTATTACAATGATAGTCGGATTCGACTAACAGACAACCGGATTCGGTTGCTCCATTGGTTGGGGGACCATAGATCTGCTTTTTATTTCATCTCTACCGTTGAAATTTTTTAGCTTTTAACCATTTCACGATTTGGAAAAGCTCCTTCCATCGAGCATGTTTTATCGGCAAAACTATTTTGGGTCGTTGATCGAGCTTTGTCTTGATCTCGGCCTTCCATATGTTTTCCTGCTTTAACTAACTCCACTAAATCCAAACTTTGATCGTTCTCATGCATCTTGGGCAAAAACTTATGATCTATCATTGCTCTTCTTTCTTATGATCCCGAATCTTTGGGTTATGACGCCTCTCTCTATCATCCCTGCTGCCATGAGATTTTACCTCCAAGAGAGTTCTATCACCATAGATTGATCCCTCTTCATCGTCTGACGGTTCTAAAATGTGGACCATGCACCTCTGATAACCTGAAGGGTGTTGACATAATGTTTTAAAGGGATGGAACCGTCCTCAAACTTTGTCGAGCTTCTAAATCAACTGTTTCAAACAGAGTTTTAACAACTTCCATGTGTGATAGTTCTCGTGAGAGAAAAAATCAAAACATATTCTTCATCACTTGAAGAATCATCACTTTCTTGTCTAATTCTCTTTGTGGAAGGTTCATCATCTTCTGCAGCATGAGCATGATGTCTTCTCTTGTTTCCCCTCTTCTTGTGAGAGTATTTTTGTTTCTAGTACATTCTCTATCATAGTTTCATTTCTCGTCACATGTATAGCATCTGATTTTAGACAAATCTTTATTAGATCTTCTAAGATTACTTTTCTGGTGAGAAGGCATACCTTTGTGATAATTTGTTCTGCTACTCTTGGAGTGTACTATGAGATATTGATCTTCATTTCCCATATTTTCTTCTCGAGCTACTATCCAAGTTCTTCTTGTGAGCATTCCTCCCATAGTCTACTGAATTTGACTAGCTTCTTTTTGGCACAGATCCCTTGAATAAATGAGCCCCATGATCTGGGGAGGCCATTGAAGGTGGTCATCACAATTTCTGCATTCTCTACTTCTTTATCTACTGCTTCAAGTTGTTCCTTGGTCTGAGAGACTCTTGTAAAGTAACATTGGATGGTTTCCGCATTCTGGATCTCTACATTCTTAAATTGGTTTCTCAGAGTCATATTCCAATTTATATTCTTCCCTTCAAACAGTTTGGTGAGGGCATCAAACATAGATTTAGGTATCTTTAGGGAGGACACCTATGGTATGCGGTGATATTTAATTGAATCAGCAATAATCCTCTTAGCCATGACCAATTTATTTTTGTGTAAGGCCTTAGCCTCATCTCCCTCTAGAACTAGAACCTATTCATTGATTTAAGAGTCCAACTTATTTTCTTCCAGGACCAGACAGATCCTATACTTCCAACCTCAAAATTTATCAGCTCCCTCAAGCTTTTCATCAAGCTTGGTATGATGAGACATATTAACAGAGAACCTCAAATGGAAATACAAAAGATTTAGATCTTACCAGGTTAAGATGTCGGAACTGGATTTGGAGCTGAATTTCTGTAGAGCTGGTTCAGGAGCAGATTAGGGTTTGACTTTCCCATAGTTCTTTCCAACCAAAAACTTTGATCTTTATCTCTAAACTTTGATTTTGAGGATGAGATCAATCTAGGATTGGGCTCATTTAAAAATTCCACTTATGTGGAAAGCCCTAATTTCCAGCAGCAGTGTCAGGTGCAAAACTGAAAATGCTCAGAATCAAATTCTATTTCGATAAAAATATGCACCCTAGAGAGGAGAGTTAGTCCAAACTTCTTTTCCTGAAAGTCTATGGAGAGAGATCCAAAAAATAGGAAGCCTTAGTTTCTGTTGATGCATAGTGTCTTCTTCTCAGGTTAGCTCCGATACCATGTTAGATTTTATCATTCAAGCTTGCATTAGCTTAGGATCTTTAACTATGAGAATAAAAAGCACAACAATCAAACACAAGAGACAATAGACACAAATATTTTCCTCGAGGAAACCATAAAGGAGAAAGATTTGCAACTTCCTCAGAGATAGAATCAGCACCAAAAGTAAAACCAAAACATAGTAAGATGATCTCCCGACAGCACTAATCTCTCCCTCTCTTGTCCCAACTACTTCCTTCTCTCCCATTTATGCGCTACAACTGAGTGTGAGTGAATGTGTGATAAATAGAGAGGCTCACTCTCTATTTATACTAATTTCTTACTTAACAATAACTTACTAGGGCCTACTTCTCTAGAAGAGTCTAGAACCCTAGGGCTCCACAACTGCGGGGACTTTAACCCTTGAACAATAGGAAGGGTTACCCTCTATGACTTTACATGACTTCTTTACATTATTGAATCTCCTAATAGGAACATCAAGGCATGACATTACTTAATTACATTACAGATACTTCTCGGAATGAACATCAGGGTACAATACATAAAATATACAAGTGAATACATTCCGAAGTTACAAATACATCAACAATTATCACTCCTCAAACCCTAAGGATGGAATTTTATCTCAAAAATAAAAAGGTAAATATGTTGATTGATTCTAGTAGTAGCCATAACTAACTTAATTGCAAAGCCAAAATTATCAATTTCTTTATATATCTAGTAATAGAGTTTCAAGTAATTGTTGTGGGTGGAGGTATCAAAAATTGTTCAAAGAAGTGTTGTAGTATTAAACATATTATGGGGAATTACTTATTGGATATTCCAATGATTGCAATCCAAATGGGTGTTACTAATTTTGTTTTAGAGCTCAAATGGTTACATTCATTAGGAATAGTGATTCTTAATTGTTAGGAACTTTTTCATGATATTCTTGTGAAAAGGAAAGGAAACTAAATGTATATGTATTCCAAGGAAACCATCTAAAGTGATAAGCTTTAACAACATTACAAATTTTCTAAAATGGATACACCATAGTGTAATTATGCAATTAAGCTCCCTAGATGTTAAACCATCTACACATTGTAGACAAGTGGAACTCCAAAGAGTTATTAACCATCATTCTAAGGTATTTGGTGATATTCCTAAATTTATTTCACCTACTCATTATCATGAACGTGTGATTTACTCGCAACTAGAAATTTTACCACTTAACATCATACCTTATAGGCACCCACCCATCTACAAAAAATAGTTAGGTTGAGAATATGGTACAATAATTGTTATATGTTGGCATCATTTAATCCTAGACAAAGTGCTTTATTTGCAATAGTGGTGATGGTTCATACAAAGGAACGTTCATGGCGTCTGTGTCCATATTATGTAGAGATGAACAAGATGACCATTAAATATAAGATTCATATTCCTACCATTGATGAATTATTAGATGAATTACATGGATCAATTTTCATTACAAAGTTGAATCTTTATTCAAGATATTATAAAATGAAAATGATGTGAGACTACATTAGGAAAATAACCTTTAGAACACATGAAGTTCATTAAGAATTTTTGGTGATGCCCTCTATCCTTATAGTACACCCTAGTCTTATCAGTTATGAAATAATGAAGGTGGGACTCCAAGAATTTATTGACCACTTCCATCACACGTCTATTTGCAACTAATAATTTTAACTCATGCAAGGGATGCATCAATTTGTTTGCAAAATGATTGTGATAAATTATTTTTAAATATGTCATCCCTATCACTAACAATGATCTTTAGAAAGGCATGTAATTATTTTGCAAAATACTTCATGAATTTATTTTGTTGAAATTGTATTCTTCACACACATGAAATGTACATACTTAGTTAATTGATCAACCATGACAACTAATTTGTCTTTCCCTTCTAACATGGGTAAAACATTAATGAATTTCATGGAAATTTATTCCCATTTTTTGTTTGGGATGTGTAAGGGATGGGGTAACTATAAGGTCTTAAAATTTTCACTTTTGTTCCTTTGAAATTTGTCACACTTTTCTAGATGTTTATAAATGTATTTTTAATACCTTTTTGTAAAAATGGTTGTCATAAATTATAAGTGTATAAATTCAGGCCTGCAGTAGATTAATTTCACTCACAGCAATTAACAATTGATCATGCAAAATTATCAACAATGGAGACTGAATATGGAGCTGTAACACAAAATTATATTAACTGAGTGTACAATAGCCAACCCTGTAATAACATAGGCTGCTGAATATATAGAATACATGAGCAAATCGAATGCATGAGGAAGCATCCAAATCTAGCATAAAGCATGCTTACCCAAAATAGGCAAATCCCCCATAGGTGTAAAAAGCTGATCCCAAATCTATCAAGGACCCAACGAATTAGCAAGGGCACATGGGCAAGCTAAAGAGTGGTCAAATGGCAGCTCATACATGCAAAAGCATGGAGGAATGAGTGGAGGAGGAAGAGGCAACAAAGCTGATTCACCTCACCTAGTCTTGCTTTCCTATGTGCCTTAAAACACTGAAAAAGCAGGGAATAAAGCAGAAAAAGCAGATGGGCGCCTAGGAGGCCAGGAATAAAGCAGATTTGATTCCTAAAGCTCTCAAGGGCGCTACATGAGTCAAAGATGGCAAGTTTGATCTCTATGGATAGGCAATTAGCAGCTTGCACATGGTGGGACTCATGTACTAGGCAAATAAGACAAAATAAATGAAATAATGTCTAAGTGGGTAAATACTATGGGTTGATTATTCTAACAATAAGAAGTGTCAAAAAAATCCTACATGCCTAGTAGTTGGTGTGTTGTGTGATTCCTTGTAATGTCCCTAGGTTTTACCCTGATATTTTCTTGGTATACCTTTGTGCCAATTTGATGATTCGCCAACAAGAAATGATTACATTGTAGAGTACTAGCACTCTGTAACTAGAACCATCTATCTCCCTCTTGCGGTAGTTCACATGCAATAGCTATAGAATTTTCTGAAACCTGAAATGCGAGATGCATTGTCACATTTGTGCCATCAAAGTTCTTTGCAAAGGCCGGAGTGGATGGGGTGTAATGAATTCGTAATTTTTGGAAAAAACAAAGCCAACCTCCTTGTTTAAACTTCTACCCCAACTCAACATAGCCTTCTAGCACTTCAGATCCCATAGAATCATGTTGAATATATGTTGTCAAATATCAAAGATGATGAAGCTAAATATATGATGTCAAAGATCAAGGATGAGCAAGTTGAATATATGGTGTCAAATATCATAGATGAACAAGGAAAGTTGAATATAAGGTGAATAATACAAGTTGAACAGATTGATGTGAAACATCAAGAGGTTAAAGGACCATCATGACATTGGTCGCATTTGCACATATATTCATACACATAAGAGAATAAATGAAAAGAATATGCATGCACAAATATTAATTGTGAGACCTGTAAATTAAGACAATTGTGCATGCAATAATCCCAGAAAGAAGCTAGTAAAAGGATTTCTTGAGTGTTAAAGTCCCACAAAAGTATTTTCATATGTGCATCTTAAAATACAAAGATTAATTGCAAACATGGCATGACAACGCAGACATTAACTTGTCAGAGACAAATTTTAGCGGGATGATATCCGAAGTAAACGAACTTCAGCAACTAGACCTGTCTCTTGCATAAAAATATATTATAAATAAGCAAGAGATGGATGTGGTGAATTAAGCTTGTAATAAATGAAGATCTAAATACTTGACAAGCATAAGAGTTTTTTTTACGGTATCAATACCTCGTTGATCGCAGTTGAATATCCTTTTGTAGCTGAGTCACGGTGTGAGATGAGCAACACTCGATGATAGGATACTCAGAGTCTGGATGTGCGAATGATTATGCTTAGTAGGACATTGTTCACAAAAAAACAAGTATATGACAAAAACTTGTCAATTTCCACTTTTTATCTAAATTGATTCACTCAAAGTCGATGACAATAATTTTTTTAATCTAAAATTCACCAAAATTGTCTAGGGACTATATAAAATCCTTAGAAAATTGAAACTCTTTAGAAAAATATAACCCAATATTTTATGATTGTAAATTTAAAGATTCGTGAATGATTTTACACTTTAAAAAAATTATGGATCCTTAAAACTTTCCTCATTTTTATAATGTTGAAAACAAGTTTATTATACAAATAAAACAATAAGAAATTAGAAAGGTTTGATCCTATTTAATTTAATTTATACAAACAAAACAATAAAAAGTTAGAAAAGTTTTATCATATTTAATTTAAATAATAATAAGAGATGCATTCACCTTTAATGAATGGTTTTGAAAAGGTGCTCTCCAATGTATGTGTTTTGGGAAGGATTTTTTTTAATGCTCATACAAAATGGGAAATTTTAGTGCATAAGAAATAGGGGCTAGTTAGTTTTTATTTAGTTTTAATATCTATTGTCTATTTTATTTGATAAACTCTTTGTTTTTATCTTATTTTGTTTTAATTAGATTTAGTTTTACAATGGTTATTTTTTGCTTATCATAATGTATTTGTTTTTTGTTCTATTTTATTTTGATTAACTTTATTTTAATAAGGGTTTAAAATAATATTGATAAAGTTAATGATATATTACATTGATGTATAGGGAAGATTGAGTTTAGAGGAAAATTTGGAAAGAAGAACATAGAATTACGATAAGATGATTAAACAAAGGAAAATAACGCCATGTGAAGTCATTTAAGCAGTTGCCAAGTTAAGATTGAACCCTTAAACATCTTGAGGTTTTTTCAGTAATGGGGATTTGTTTTGCAATGGAAAATACAAGTTGAAGAAAGAACGTGCAAGGAAAGTTTCATATGGATTTTCCAAGGCATATTCGACAAGGTTGAAAACAAGTTGTGAAGCAAAATAAATGCATATTATCGTGACCAACAATGTTAACATAACACTTCAGAGTTGACAAGATCATGCTCAACGAGATTGACGCGATACACCAAAATTCATTAAAAAAAAGACTCAAAAGAAGCATATGATGAAGAACTACACCATATTTTAGAAGTTTGAAGAACGATTAAGAAGAGGGTGGATCAAGGAATAGATATGGAAAGTTGAAATGGTCTTTTCACTTTTTCTGGCTTTAGTTATTGGAAGATTATTATTCACATCCGTTGGGAAAATATTAGTAAGTAAAGTCGACATTGCCACATAAAGACAAAATCTCTAACGACAATTGATGGGATCCCAAAGGTCACGAGAGGGTGAAGTCAATTATTATAATAAATTTATTGAAAACTTCTCAACTTCCAAGATGATATGGAAGACCAAGAGCTACCTAGCCTTTTCCTATATATTGTAACCTCATTTGAGGAAAGAGGGGCTTTTGGAACAATGGCCTTTGATGCTCATTCTCTTCTAAGAACTATTTATTGGGATGAATACAAAGCTTCTAGACATAAGTTTTGGCATGGAGACTATGACTATGATGAGGATGAATGTCGTAAAGCTATTTTTTCCTTCATTTTCATTTTCTATCATATGCAGTAAGACTATTTTAATTTATGTTTGACTATTCTTATAATCATCTTGTTTACTATATATGTAGTTTCATGGTGTCTCTGCTTTCTACAATATGTAAATTTAGAGTGTTTTATTTCTATGGATACTTCTATAGTTTTATTTCATTCTATGACTATTATAGATTTTTAGTACCACAACTATATGCTCTTTAGATATGCATTTCTATTTTATTTGTTTCTCATTTCTTTTAATTCCACTTGTAGCTAGGATAGAGTAGAGTAGTTTATCACTGCATCATAGTTTTAGACATAATACATTTTATCCTTTTACACATAAAACCCTAAATGGTGGACGAGGCCGCAACCGGTGTAACCCAATAAGGAATGGTTTCTGGGAAAGAATCTGGATGGGTTCCCTACTCCAAGCTATTTGAGTTATGATTGGGACTTCTTACCAAAGAGAACCCCTATTATTGACCTTGGGTAATTTTGGCCCATCAACACCAGTCAGATTGAATTCATCCTTGAATTATCTGTCAGTTGGGGGGGTGGAACATAAAATCTATCAGTGATCCTAATAGTGTGTTTGTCATTGAATTAATCAGTTATGTGGTCAAATAATTTGACCCCTCATGGGTGTATGGATATCTTCCTATTTTGTGAGGAATCCATTCATTCATCCATGTACCAATATTTCATCTTCATATGTTGAGAAATACCCAAACCTTATCTCAAACAAAGCAGATTCTAAATGGTGACCAAGTGCTTAGATAAGAGAAAAAGACGAATTGGAGAGCACAAATGTTTTGTGGTCGCTTATTGCTATAAGCAGGGAAATGGTATCAATCCACATAGTTTCTAACCTATGTCCATACACCTTGAACCATGTTGTATGCATGTTCTAAGTTGGTTTAAGATGGAGTAACAAAGTGGTGAAGTGTCATGAATCCTAAGTCATGTAGCTCAAAATCCTAATTCATCGATATTGAGTCATATTGAGTATAGTCACCTGTGAAACATGTTATATTCCATGAGGTATTCTAGACAACGTCTATATTATTTTCCTAACATAGTTGGTTGTGTGTAGCCTGGATTCGTAAGCCTTAAAATGCACAACCTTTAGGTATATGAACCTTGGTTTGGGTGGTCTTTATACACACACACTAGAATATCATCTAGAGGAAGATGAAACTTGAAGGACCATTGAGCGATGAAGGGGTATCTTCTTGGTGTTTCCTAGGGTAGAAATTGTTGACCCCAAGTTATCCAATTCTGCACAAGGAGTATGTATTCTATAGGTATATCAGATATGAATGTTTTCCCTACTTGAATTATTGTGATCCATGGGAAGTGAATAAGTGTTGAGCACCAAGTGTATTGGAATCGAGTAGCGGCTACATGACCTCCTGGTGGAATAATAAGGTTTGGGTGGTATTTCTACACATAGAATGGAATAGCGCTCGCACGATGTTGTGTGGGGCGAGTAGTGTGGACCCTAAACTAACCGATTCTATGTGAAGTAAATTGTTGGTATTGAGTATCAGAGTGGTGTAGAGCGTTAAATTGGTTAAGGAGACTAGTGAAGGATGTGATATCCTTGCGGAATAGTGGATATTGGGTGGTATTTATATTCATACATTAGAATAGCACTTAGAGTAAGGTGATTCCTAAGGGACCATTGGGCAATGAAGGGGTTCCTTCTTTGTGTTTTTTTGGGATTCATTGTGAAACATAAGCTAACCATGTCTGTGGGAGGCACCTATAACTCTTTGGTGAGTGAGCTCTTGATAGCAGAAAGAGTATATGCTAGAAATATTGCCTACAATTGGGTAGAATATTGATCTGGCATAGTCATTTGCTCGAAGAATATTCATTCAAGTGTCATGTGAGGTTTCATTATTGTTATTCATTTCCATTGTATGGATGTTGATCGAAATGAATGATGAGATGCATGCTATATATATGGATTATGAATATGCATTTCTTTGCTATAAGTGATTTGATTATGAATATCTACCTGATGGATATCAGATGACTTTCCTTATAAATTCTTACATCTAAATGTATGAGTTACATAAGACGTCCATCTATGCATATAACACTAACTCTGCAAGAATCTAGTGAATTGGAATTTCAAGCCAAGTTGCCACAAGGTGGTTAACATGTGCAGTGGCACTTGCACAGTGGTTAAAGAAAATCACATAGTGGATCGCACAACAATCTTGTTTCATGTACATAGTAAAGCTTCACATTAACAGAATTGATAGGCGAAAAAGTGCACAAGGTCAAGTTAGTTTAAATGTAGTATCACATATAGATCAGAGTGTTATGCACGTAATGCAACGCTTAGTGTATTGAGATAACGGGGCATGGGTTGCTGCATAGTATAACCAATCAGAGTTAGATAGTATTATCTGGTATCATAAGTAAGAAGGAAAAAAAAAGAAGGCCCCCCATGGTCATCATAGGCCATTAAGCCCGCTAAGGACATGACACTCATTTAGAACTTGGAGTTTAATTTTAATGTTGTGCTTAGGTATTCTTATTTTATACCAAATATTTCATTATTCCATTCAAAACTTGGATTGGCTTATTGATCAGGGAACATGTTTCCATATCCTTGGCATACTCGCTTAAGATTTCAACCAAATATTTATTCACTACCACCGAGGTTTCATATGAAAGTACCTCTTCACCCTTTCATAAAAGAGGATTAATAACTACATAATTGCCCTTCCCCTTTTTGTGTAGTATTTCCATATCTAAGGTGGAAATTTCTTCTATCCACTTTTTTTGTTCTATTTACAATGCTTTTGTTGTATAAGATATTGAAGATTATTGTGATCTGTAAATATGTGAAATTTTTTTCCTAGTAGATATTGTGTCCATTTTTCTAATACATTGAAAGCACATCCTTATCATATGTAGAATTTAATAGTTCTCTCTTATTGTATTTCGACTCTCAAATTCCATTGAGTTGGGTTCTTGCACCAACACTAGTCCTATTACAAATCTTGAAACATCAAATTCAATTACAAAAGGTTTTTGAAATATGGCATTGCTAATATTGGTGTTGAGGAAAAAAGTATTCAATCCATAGAAGCACTTTTTCTTCTTTGTTATCTCTTTGAAATGAATTTTTGCATAGAATATTTGTTAGGGGTGCAGTCACACAAGAAGAATTTTGAATGTATATCTAGTAGTATCCTATGGAGTGTAAAAATATCTTATATTGGATATGTTATTTAGCTTGGGCCACTATTTTATTTACTTTATTTTACTTGGATCTACCTTAACCCATTCCTTGGATAGAACATGGCCAAGATAAGGGCGGCCGCAAGAACCTGCTACCCAAATATGATGCAATGGGAGTGTGCAAGCAGGTCAAAACAATAACATGCACACACTTCCAAGATGCGTGCATGCACTCTTGCCTCGGCAGTGGCGAACCTCCATGTCAGATTGCCAGCGTGGACAATAAGAGCATGCACATGACCCTAATGATGCGTGCACGTGTTTGGCGCGATCTTAGATAGGGACGCACACACGTCCCTATGTTTTAAAACAAATAGTGAACAATTGTTTTGTTTTATTCCCACTCGTGAGCACACAAGGAGGCATTAATGACCCCCTAAGGAGGCGAAAAAAACCCCCAAGGAGCCCAACTAAACTGTCCAAATTTCCTAAAACGACGTTGTAGTAAGGTAAATAGAGTAGGAATGCAATTTGTTTTGCTTACTTCAACATTTTTTTATTGTTTTTCAAATAAAATACAAAATTAAAAAAATTGTAAATCAATTGAAATGGGCAAAATTTGATATTGCAGGAAGAAATTACCTAAACACAATGACATATAACAGTGAAACATCCGAAGAGAGGAATGAAACAAACCAATCAGAGGACCCAAACCCTGAATTAAACCAAGAAACTCTCAAAGATGAATTACATGTGGATTTAAACCAATTAAGAATTTTGAGTGATGAATTGAAGAAAACTAGGGAACTCTCTCGCGTTTCCCTCGCCACATCACTACAAAACATAATAGAATCTATCATTATTTCCCACACTGAGATAACCAGTTTGAGCAAATATAGGGCTCGAATGAGAGAGCATTATAGAACTGGTATATCCAAAGAGGATATAAAAATCATGAATATCACAAAATCCTAACCGTGGAGCAAATTTATAGATCCAAGAACATGACATCCTAAGATATGAGGAAGAGGAAAGTTTGCATGGACTAGTGTAATTACCATCCATGGAGAGATAACTGGAGGAAGATATGGTTCATGGTATTTTACAATCCTCCATGCAACAATGTCGAGGTCCCACAATATTTTATGAAAAACCTGTGGGATGAGTTTGTGTTAGGGTTTCATGTGAACTACTTCGACATCATCGAGTTCCATGATGTCAGTTTTGTCTCAGCCCAAGATCGACCTCACACCCACGGGAACCCACTTATAGGAACTCCTGCACCTTGGCGAGGGCCAAACCCACTTCCTTAACCCCCTGGGTTAGCTAGTGAGCTAGATGAGATCCATGATTCCATTAGGCATACCACATGTCACCTTCTCAGGCATATTGCATTTGTGGCTATGTCCTCACAAAGCGAGCAAGACCACCCCGAGAGACACACTTTTGCACGATCTACTGATGGTGGGCCAGGGAGAGAAACTACAGGTGGTAACCAAGAAGTTCCATCCAGCTCGATGGGACCCATGCCACATCGTTGTTGTCATTGTAAAAATCCATGCCAGGTTCCCACGTAGGAGGATGCCACAGAGAGCTACCTACACCAAGTTAGTTATGGTTTTATTTAATGTTCAAGTATTAATTATACGTTATGCAATCTCATAGTTTATAATAAATTTATCTTAGAATCATATATTTATGACTTGATTTTTTTAATGTATATCTATTCAGTGTTGAGTCTCCAACACCTGGGTGGGAGGACGTTGGTTCCTTCAACCTAAATAGAGCCATGGTAGCTGCAGAGGACATCACGGCTCTATGACACACAGATATTTTTCTTTCTGTAATTAAATTTAATGTTAGTAGTTATTATTGTCATACAATGTAGTTAATATTTAGTAATTGAATCTAAATATTTTTGTGTAAATGAATAGCTGTCCACAGGATTGAGTGACCATCCATCCCCGCTAGGGATCAGTAGATCTCCTCGTGAGCAGGTATCTTGTAGTAAAGTATAAATTTAATCTTAGTTTTGATGGCTTAGATTTGTACAGTTATATTTGTTATGTACTAATATACGAGGCCATGAATATGTATGTAGGTCAGAGTACATAGGCACGTCAGTGTTACTATATCTCCACCATATACCTTTTTTCCACCATATATTCCAGGTGTATCCCCTGGAATACATGTCCCTTTCCTTGCATCCCTCCCCACCCCGTTCCATCCATCCCTTGCCTCCCATCCACCACCACACTTCCATTTAGCTCCCCATTCTTCTTCACAACCTTCGCTCACTCCCCCTTGCCCCACCCATCCACCACCACACTTCCATCTAGCTCCCCCAGCTTCATCATAGCCTTCACTCACTTCCCCCCTCCCCACCCATCCAACCCCTCCCTTATAGTTTCCCATGTTTCCACCCTCCCTCCTCCAGCCACATTAAACCATCCATCTACATTCACCCATCCCTCCACCCCATCCTGAACCTCATCCCCCTCCCCCATATTCCCCCACCATCCACGTTTCCTCTTCTAGGGTGGCTCGTTCCATTCTACATCCAGTTGGATTTTATCGTCATACATCACCACTTCTCCCACTGTAGTCCACGCCCTCTCCCACCATTCCCCCTAGTGTTGTATCCAATTTTGATGTGGCTACATCCTCTACTATTTCATCCACCCTAGCATCAGAGCGGGTTGTCTAGCTCACTGCTCCACCTGCCACCCCTGAGGACCAGTCGATTGCTCCACCTGCCAGCCCCGAGGACCAGTCTGTTATGTTCATGGTGAGATTGATTAGTTTATGGAAATATCATGCAATATTAACAAAAATTATCATATGCATAAAATTGTATGATTTATCTTACTGTTTAAATGTTTCAGGGTGGCATTGTCAAGAGACTTGGACCATAGAGGAGGGTATTCCGCTCACCACTTACAATCTCGTCTCAAGTGAGCTATTTAAAATTTGAAAACATAATTTTGATTTTTAAATCATGTTTTATACTTGTATAATTTCTTGTAGGAGTTGACATTTGATTGTTGTCGTTTTAGAGCCCAAGGGGAGGTGGTTGAAAGAGCCAAAAGAACAGAGCTTCCTCTAGCTCGAAGAAGAGCAAGCTTGATTTTGGAGGTGCACCTAGGAGCTCTGAGAGTGGGCAGGAGGATTGAGAGACCCTCCTATGTACACTAGCCATGATGTGCCATTTTGGCATGAGTTGCCATATTTTGTATAGGGCACGAGTTTCCAAATTTTGTATACGACAATGGTTTCCATTGTATAGAAATTGGGAACAATGTTCCCTTTTTTGCTACTACTGTATATGATTGGAAATTTTTGTATATTAATATATCATTTTGTACTTCTTTAAATTAATTTTCCTTTTATTACACATTTGAATGCATTATTCCGAATGCAGTATTAGTTTACAGTTGATGCACTTGCAATACTTATTGTTGATGAAGCAATAAAGTCTGTATGTTCACAATATAATGCATAAAAAATTTAAAAATGTAGGTTAGTTAAAAAAAAATAGACAAATGCATAAACGTGTACAAAAAACAATGATAATTGAACTCTAACTCCTATAGAACCCTAACTCATATTGAACCAACATACTAACACCTACAGTCTTATTCATTGTCCAAATTGCGATAGAAAGCACTTGTTTGCCTTTGGTATTTACATAGTAATTATTGTCTCATTTTGCAAGATAGAAACCGATATTGTAATGATCTTCTCTTACCATTTGATTGACTAGAAATTTCATAGTATTGATGAGTTGAGAATCATATTGAACATGACTGTTGTTGGATTGCATTTGTTACATCTACTTGGAAAACATTGATTTTGATAAATTTGGCATTTCATATCATTTGAAGACAAATTTGACATTGCTTACTCTCATTGAAAACATACATATTTTTTATGATATTATTGAGCACTTGCAATTTTAATGATCTATTGTACTAGTTGCAATTTTAAGGATTTAAGGGTTAGAATGCATCACCTACGGTTTAGAATAAACGAGGAAACCCTAACCCTAATTGAAGTTTAAAGTTTAGCATGCATAACCTAGGATTTATAATCAATGAGGAAACCCTGACCCAAACGGTGTTTTGGGGTTAGCATTCATAACCTAGGGTTGATTCAATAATGAAACCCTAAACTTAGGAGGGAAACCCTAACACCAACCCTAACTAACCATCTCTTGCGGCCTCTTATAAAGTACCTTTTTGTTTGTATATGAGCATGCCTAGGATTGTAGTGATAAGTCACATATTCTTTATAGACTAATGAAATGAAATACTTCAAAGCTTAAGCATGGATTACTTCACATAAGCTAGGGTCAGAGCTTCATGAGTACTCCTTTTATAAACCATATTGAAATAAGTAAAACATAGCTCATCTTCATCTTACTGTGTTTTGGACTTGCCTTCTCCATATCAATAGGCCTTCTATTCCATTTTCTAACATTTACTAACCCTAGAACTGTCTATCAAACTAGACTGTAATACTACCTATTAGGCAGCCATATGACACACCTAAACCATTCTATTCTAGCCTAACCCTTGATAAAACCCTTTCCCTAGACTCCTACGTTTCCCTCTCTCTAAATAAATGCTTATTCCTTTCATTTACACACTACTTATACCCCCACATCTCTCCCTATATCTCTGACTATAATATCTATTTTGGACAGCCCTAGAACACCACTAACTCATCCTAAGCTACCCTAACTTATTCACTTTAGTATCCTATTTAGGGCAGCCCCAATCACCTTCTCACCCACCTATCATATCCTAAGGTCACTTCCTTTCCTTCCTATCTTACCCACTCACTAACGCATCACCCCAAATTTGTCCATAAAACAATTTAAACTCGCACAAAGTCACCCTAAAGGGACTATATATAAATAGTCATTCCCAGCCATACTTAAAAAAATTGGACAGTGGTATATAAACATCCATAACTTGGAAAAATACTATAAAAGGCCTTGAATTGCTTGCAAGTCATTGTGTCATCAAAACCCAAGTGAATATACTTGGACTGTCATAAGACATTTTACTTGACCAGAAATTTGATTTGGTTTAAGAGTCCCATTGGCCTCGAAACTTGCCACTTATAAAATTGTTTATCAGTGATGTTTACTTAAAAAGATTGTACCTTTTTTTTGACAAGCTAAAAGGTGAAATATAGGACTATCATAATGCTAAATGCTTGGCTGGAACTACTTTTGTTTTGATGGTACCTTTCACTAATTCAAAGTGCCATTTCAACTCTTGTTTATCATTAGTACTTGCATTTGGGATTGTACACTCATTTTGGCAAGCTGGAAATTAGTGTTTTGGACTGTCATAATCATTTTGACTTGGCTGGAAATCATTCTTAGTTTGATAGTCCTATCTTCATGAAACGTGGATTGATTGGGGTCTATGTCAATGTATGTCGGTTGCAAAAGAGGTTGACTTTGTACGATATGATGATAACGTCCCATCAAGACCACTAACATGCTTCAACCGCATGCATAATTGAAATGAAAACGTCCCATAAAAATTGTTCTTCCTTGACAAATAAAAAATGAAACAAGTTCATGAATATGTGTCTTCTATAACAATCTATTGAGCACTTGCAATTTTAAGGATCTATTGTACTTGTTGCAATTTTAACAATTTAAGGGTTAGCATGCATAACCTAGGGCTTAGAATCAACGTGGAAACCCTAACCCTAGCTTAATATCCTAAACCATAACCCTAACTTAACATCCTAAACCCTAAACCCTAACCCTAACTTAATATCCTAAGCCCTAAACCCTAAACCATAACTTAGGCTTTATAATCAATGAGGAAACCCTCATAGGTAATATCCTATTTAGGGAAGCCCTAATAGCCTTCTTACCCACCTATCACAGCCTAAGGTCACCTCCTTTCCTTCCTATATTACCCACTCACTTCCTATCTTTTCATCCCTATTGATCCTTCGTTTGGTAGAAACATGTTCTATTTGGGTGTACAATCATGGTTTGAAGGGTCATTTTGGCTAGCAAGTTCCTTTTATTTCAAAGGATTTTCCTTAGTCGTAATCTTGATGGCCTACAAAAGTGCATGATGACCTATCCAAAGGTTTGTACTTAGGATATCTAACGAAATAAACACCATTACAATTTACTTAATAAATTCAACCCAAAATCATCTCAAATTAGCATGCATAACCAATGTTAGAATCTACCCAATCATAAAGATAATATAAGCTAAAATTCAAATCTCCAAGTACACAATGTTTGGATAACTGAAAAAGTTCTTACATATATGTATATATATGATATGTATGTATATATATTTGGAAACCATAAGCGAAGCTAGCTCCAAACTATCACTGTTATCCTTAAGGTATCCACACTATAATTGTTTTCCTCGTTAGGGTTTATAAACCCTAATCATCTTTCGTCATAGAAGAACATGGAATTTCAGGAAAGTCTAGCACTAGTTTCGATGTCAACATGTCTATCTTAGGATGATTCCTCAAACCCTAGGTCTTTGAATATTGCATCAACACAAGCACCGAGACCTCCATAGAAAATCAACTAAACTTTAAAAAATATTATTCTAAGCAAGGAATCAAAAGAAGATCAAGACTTATCAAGTTAAGTTTTCCATTGTCTTTCCCTAACCTCCATGTATCACACAAGAACAATACTGCAATATCACCAAATACATTATCTCTTTTCTTTTTATCTTTTGCACGGTTGGAACCCTAATTCTACCTCAGTTTCCTTCACAATAAGAGCTATAGATTCTGCAAGACAACCATCAATTCCTTTAGTATTATATATCCATCTCCAAGGTTTACTTACATATATAAACCCTAGTTTCCTCATGCATATCCTAGTTTCCTCATGTAAGGCATTCCTCCTCTAGTTGTGTACCACATATTCTTGTTGCCAATGCTCCAATGCTTATCCTCAATATGTGTGCCACGGTGGTTACTATTATTATTTTCTTCTCCTAAACATGTGTCTGAATGTGGTCACTATGGTCCAATATTTCCCTTATCTTCATCCTAATATCACAAGGAAACCCAAAAAAAAAACCGTAGTCCAACTGTACGTTAACACCATGAAGATACATAACTTGGGGCACTTTTTCGAAGAATATAACATATCCATAACCTCTTATTACAACAAATTACAACATCAATAAAACTACTGAACAAAACCCTAGTTTACAAAACTGAAGCATGTTGAAATCATTAGGCCATACAAACATGGTGGAGAGCGACCACTAGATGTAATGGCATGTCAGGATACCAACGGATTTGATGGCTCATTGATTTGACCTTCGGTTTTCGAGTTATGTCGAGTTGGAAGTCGCATGAAAATGTCATTCAGGGACACTTCGTCACAGTCGGTCTAGGAGCGAAAAAAAAATGGAGCAGCAATATTTCCATGTCATTGGTTTTGACAGGTGTGTATAGACAATGTCGATATGGGAACACCACCAAGACTAGCACGGTGAAGGGTTTTGAAGAGTTGACCCACCAATGCAAGAGTTGCATTGAAGGAAAGTGAGCAGAAACATCGTTTATAAAACTGATGTGCATTGAAGTCACTAGGCCATGAAAACATGGTGGAGAGGACTCACTAGAGGTAATGGCATGCTAGGACACCAATAGATTTGATGGCTCATCGTTTTGACCTACGGTTGTCGAGTTATGTCGAGTTGGAATTTGCATGAAAATGTCATTCAGGGACACTCAGTCACTCTCCCCCCGGGAGGAAAAACCCAAATGGAGAAGCAAGATTGCATGTCATTGGCTTCGATAGGTGTGTATTGTCAATAGTAATATGGGAACAACAATACTGGAATGCTGGAGGGTTTTGCAGATTTGACCCACCAATGTGAGAGTTGCATTGAAGGAACTTGAGCAAAACCCTAGTTTACAAAACCGAAGCACATTGAAGTCACTGGCCCATGTAAACATGGTGGAAAGGTCCCTCTATGGGTAATGGCATGCCAAGAGACCAACGAAGTCGATGACTTGTCGATCCGACCTCTGGTTGCTGAGTTATGTTGAGTTGGAAGTCGCGTGAAAATGTCGTTCAGGGACACTTGGTCACTCTGTATCTGGGAGCGAAAAACCAAATGGACCAGCAAGATTGAATGTCATTTTCTCCACCAAGTGTGTATGGCCAATTCTGATATGGGAACACCACCAAGACTGGCACGATGGAGGGTTTTATAGAGTTGACCCACCAATGCGAGAGTTGCATTGAAGGAAACTGAGAAAAACCCTAGTTTAGGAAACCAATACACATTGAAGTCACTCAACCATGCAAATGTGGTGGAGAGGGCCCACTAGAGGTAATGTCATTCCAAGAGACCATTGGAGTTGAGGGCTTGTCGATCCAACCTCTGGTTTCCAAGTTATGTCAAGTTGGAAGTTGCATGAAAATGTCATTCACGGACACTTGGTCACTCTCGGTCTGGGAGCGAAAAACCAAACGGAGCAGCAATATTGCATGCTAATTTCTACGACAGGTGTATATAGCCAATGTCTATATGGGAACACCACCAAGACTTTCACAGTGGAGGTTTTTGATGAGTTTACCTACCAATGCGAGAGTTGCATTGAAGGAAACTGAGAAAAGACCTATTTTATGAAACTGATGCACATTGAAGTTAGTAGGCCATGCAAACATGGTGGAGAGGGACCACTAAAGATAATGGAATTCCAGGAGACCAACAGAGTCTACCTCCCATCGATCCGACCTTTGGTTGTGTATTTATGCTGAGTTGGAAGTCACATGAAAATGTTGTTCAGGGACACTTGGTCACTCTCGATCCAGTATTACAAGGTAATTGTTGGGCATGGTAAGAGCATGATTAAAAGGTTGAATAAGGACTTGGGAATTCAATTTTCAATAAAGGGTTTGGGTCCAGCACAACAAATATTTGGCATGATGATTATACATGACATAAGGAACAAAAAATTGTCATACTACTCAGGTGTCATACTCCATAGTGACGAAGTCCAACTCTGATATCTCTGGAATGTGATTTTCTTTCCATCAATGTGGAAGGAATTATACTATCTCATTTATCTACCGCCGCCTATTTCCCAGTTGGAACACTTAATATGCAAGCAAGCAAGTAACTATATTTTTCCAAAGAAAGATAGAAGAGATGTTACTTGGAAATACATACTATCTCATTTATCGATGTGGAAGGAATTATACTATCTCATTTATCTACTGCCACCTATGTCCCAGTTGGAACACTTAATATGCAAGAAATCAAGTAACTATATTTCTCCAAAAAAAGATAGAATAAATGTTACTTGGAAAGACATAATCCGAGTTGTCCCAAAAGAATTAAGATGGGTGTATTTAGCTATGGTATATGCTAGAAACTGTATCACTTAAACATGAACAACTCTTTGACCTTTCTCAATGTTATACCTTCTTCTTTCACATTCAGTTCTAAGTATTCACTCAAATAGAAGAAGGATAAAAACTTACTAGAATAGCAATTAAAATTTAGAGATGAAAGCTTAATGCACAAGTCAAATACACTTACTCACATGCTTAATCCTCTTGCACAACTCATCATATGACATTGACCAGGGATCCAATGGATGAACCATTGGTTTCGTTGGGATCATGGCACGAGGCTATGGCCAGGGTGGCCTCCCACCTGAATCTGCATGACCTAGGCATGCCTCCAGGCCATATTTTGAAAACTAGGGTTTCTCCCAAGTGGAGTGTAACCGCAATTACCCAATATCATTCAATATAGCCATATGGATCCTCTCTATTATTAATTTCCTCCATCAATATCTCATGTTGTAAATGAGTAAGAGAACGTACCTTGGTTGTGTTCTTGGTTGACATTGTGTGTAGATGGATGGTTGTGCCAACAATCAACATTGTGAAGTGATAGACCATAGAACCTGGTCTGTAATCCATGAATACATGCCCACTAGTTCTTGATTTCTCATCTAGTGTAAGACATTCACCCTCAACCACCATCGAGCCAATAGGAAATTTATTTCCTTCATCATCAATCAATGATCCATTCAATATTTGCTTACCTCAAATGCATCGTGGCAACCAATAATCTATGCCCCATTCATTGTCTTTCGGCGAAACAACTGCATTTATGTGTCATGGTTGTACAATATCTGAGATATGGTCATAATCTATCAAAATCGTTGACTCACCCTCTTCTAAATGGGTTGTTTCACTGAATACATGTGGGTCTACTATAAGTGACACACAATGGCAATCATCAACCCAATCCATGCATTCGCATTCATCCCATTCACCATTGCTACAAGGGATGCAAAAGAAAGTAACTTTCCACATCCATGTTTCAAATAGGGGTTTGTTTGAGCTTCGAAACAAATTAAATCCATGTGTTCATTGTATTGTTCCACAACTATAGGAATGTGATCGATCTATGTCAACCACATGCCAAAAAATCTTGACTGGACTTCCTACCCCTGTTGATGTATGTTGCACTTTAGTTCAGTATGACATTATTGTAAAGCACCATTGAACTATGGATTATGTATCTTTGATATGGGGGTTTTTGGTAAACCTCATATCCTCTCTTCATAGTGCGGTCTTGATGCATGCATTGACCCCGTCATGCTTACCTTTGTCGTGCCTGGTCTCAAAGTAGTTCCATATACATGGCACATTATAACTCTTATGTAACATACTCATCCATTGGAAGACTTGGGAATTTTTGAACTTGACCGCAAAACCATATGACCATATCCAATGTTGATCCATCTATATATCTCCCTCCTTTAGATGATTATAGAAAATTCAAAAATTTTGTTGCAGATAATGTAGATCATGGCATCTGTCATCACTTATGTAAAATTTTGTCTCCTTCTGTATTATACTATTTTTAATGCTGCTCTTAGGGTCATGCCTATACGTAATATGTACCATGATTCTGACTTGGTCGGAATGGTAGTATTGACTCTGAATTTCATTTTGTGGATGATCGGTGTAGTTTTATGCAAAATCCACAATTGACAATATGGTCCCAATGGGAAATTTTTCCCTGCATTCTCTTTACTGCTCATCTTTCCATTGCACTGCATGCACATTGTGAACATATTGCTCGGTTTTCTTATAGAAATCCATAAAAAAATCACATACTCATAACTATTTCCATGAAAACAAGGGTCATATTAGAATGTGACCTTTAAAGAATGTATATGTAGAAAATGACCATGTAATAGGAAAAACATGCAATAATCATTTGCACCTATGACTTCAACAATGCAAACTTTTTACTTTTCTTCGCACTATCTGATTAATAGGTTATGTACTTGAAGCTTTGCCAAATTGATGCTCATTGCTTCCATGAATGAAACGGTTCAAAAGTGCAAACCAAATACACCTGGAACAATTCCCATATAGACATGATTTTCCATAGTATTTTTGTCCTTCATGCCTTGGACACATGATGCTGACAATAAAATCTCTCGATGCATTTGGTGGTATTACGGATTCATTACAGCCCTGCTCATGGTTAATATGCAAATCACAAAATATATGTTTATACATGTCATAAAAATATTCATATTCTACATGGTATCTACAATAGCATGTGTTTCAATCAATCCATATACGAATGTACGATGGTTTACATTTCTCAAAGGACCTTTGGCCTAGGTTCAATTGTGTGTGCTCATTCCTTAATCTCTCATAGAGTTCAGTTTGTGTTGTGTCAAGGAAGTGTTTGACGTGGGTTTCATGTTCAGTAGAACCTTTTCTCAGCTTTAGCACATCTCTTGATTAGATGAAGGTCTGGTATGATCATGCTAGAACGTTTGTACTAAGTCCTTAACAACATCAACTAGCTTCATATCTCAACGAGGAAACCTGCCGACAAATACCCAACAATCTTTTCCACATGGAGTCTGTAGATTTTCTATCACAACAGAGTACTTCAGAACAATTTTTCTATTTAATTTAAGTATCTAAGAAGTGTGTGAAAGGAGGTGATGTTTCCATGTGGAATTGCTTACAACTGATTCTGATAACACACGATGAGCCACACAAATATCTTTAGTATGGGATGTCTTCCCAATCGTATTAAAAGCAGTTCGGAGATTTATAACAATTTGACTTCAACAAACATAGTAATAATTGAAATTTACCTGGATCGCCTTTACATTCAAAATATTCCTTCATTAATTTGCTACATTGCCAATCGATAGTGTGTTTGGGAAACTTACCTTCAATTCCAGATAGACAACTTTCATCCACATGGATACGTCTAAGAGTCTTTTTTTTGTAGTAGAGAGTCGAGGTATTGAAGGTGGACATGAGCTACAGATCCCAAGGCTTCTTTGTTGTGGTGTTTCATTCACATGTCGATCCATATTGGGAGTGTGTTCGACATGGTTGTGGTATTCTTGAAGAGATTGCAAATTAATAATTGCTCCTAGGTCCAACGATTCATACTCGACATCTCTCAATATACCTATGTCTTCAAGAGCTTCAACATGGCTCGTTGATGGATTATTGGTTGGAGAGTGTGTTGATGTTGGAACTTGAGTTCGGTCCATTGGACACAACCTCTTCTCTGTGGTTCTAAAGTAGAGTTTGTTATGTCATCAACTCGGTTAGGATCGGTCGTAGTATCAATGGAATTGTCTGGACCATATCTCAGTCTCTCCATTGCTAACCTGGTCTTTTCTCTTACCTCATTTTCCTTTTGAATGGGAATATTGCTTCTAGTTTTTCTTGCTCTGTTACGTGAGTTTCAAATCTCCAATTTTTTTATTATCAAAACTATGAGGTCTACACCTACATAAGAAGCAACAAATAAGGTATTATTTCCATTATACAAGAAACATGATGCGTTCCAACATAATTAACTAAATTACAGATATGTTAGTATGGTAATTATTGGCATTGATACATAAATGTTCATTAAAGGTTTCTCTTTATGTTTGAACCAAAGTTTCATTTCTATACTCTATTTGAGTCAAGTAAAGAGAGTCAAGTTTGTAGGTATTATAGCGATAGGATTATGAATTTCTTTGTGTTAAAAAATTATTGGAAGTCAAAATAAGATGAGTGAAATATTCTTCATTTCCAACACCTTCGCACGAGATGGCATTACGCGTAATATGCCACATTAGTTGTGAGGGAAGACACAAGTTGGTGCTTGGATGTCTTGGGAATAAATTACACTCATTAAATTACAAGTTAACTATTAAGAGAACAAATTGACTAATTACACAATGAAGAGCTTGCAAAACCTTGAAAAAAGGATAAATCATTGAGGTAGAGGCATCCCTGTCAATATCAAAGGCATGTTATGATAAATCTGGCATGAAGAGGAGAGCATGGACAAGTTGGTGAACTGTTCAATATGAACCCTCTCCCATGAATGCTTCCAAGGTTTTTATACAATTGAAGAGTCTCAATAGAGAACCTCATATATGCCACCCTTGTGGGAAATCAAAATATATTCATGTGCAAATGATTATTGGTCTACATTGCACACTTCATCTTGTACAAAGAATATGGACAACTTGATGAACCATTCAATATGGACCCTCTTCAAAGTTTTTTTTTTTTTAAATTGGAGAGTCTCAAGAGATAACTTCATCTATGCCATCATTGTGTGAAATCAAAATATATTCATGTGCAAATGTAAATTAGTTTACATTGCATACTTCATCTTCTATGGAGAATATGAGACTTGTTTAGATGTGAAGTTGGGATTTATTCTTGTGAAATTAAATGTTGTATATGAGAGAGAAATTGTTGTAGGAATATCATAAAACATAAATCAATGAATTTATTTGAAATCTTGTGAATTAAAACAATTATTTACAATTCACCATACCTATTTAAAATGATCTCTTCTTGCAATGAAATCTTGTAGTTTGAATCTTTCGACTAAATTCCAAGACCATTAAATATGCTTGTTAGATTCCAATAGTGAACTTCTATCCAATATATCAAGGAGTGGTGATGGAGTGTGAGCTAAATTTCAGAGTTCAGGAGCACAAAACGTGCGAACAACTATAGAAAACCCGTGAAAATTGACAGCAATCCCAGGAATCTAGATCTCTATTTTTTTAAACTAATAATAGGTGTGTGCATGCGTATTTCAGCACGTTCACATGTTAGTCATACTGCATGCACTTCTACACGCACACACAATTAGATGAGTGCATGCTC
Organism: Pseudotsuga menziesii; assembly: GCA_001517045.1. Classification (NCBI taxonomy): domain Eukaryota; kingdom Viridiplantae; phylum Streptophyta; class Pinopsida; order Pinales; family Pinaceae; genus Pseudotsuga; species Pseudotsuga menziesii. The sequence continues at coordinate 129,833 of LPNX010498786.1, forward strand.
CTACCTAACATTTAGAGAATTTACTCAGTAACATTTATATCATTTAATGACTAACGTTCTTCAACAATGAATTAATATTCACACTTGTTCATGTATTTCTACAATATAGTATTCACCACTACTTTCATCCTTATCATCATCATCATAGTAATGGTCATCATCATCATTCCATTACAAATGCTTGAAAATAAAATTAAAGCAAAGTTTCAACTAAACCTATCATCATCATCATCACTGTCATTGTTCATCAACATTGTCATTTTCGTCATCCTCATCCTCATCCTCATCATCATCCTCATACTCATCATCATATTCATCGTCATCCTCATCATCCTCATCATCCTCATCATCATCATTGTTCATCATCATCGTCATGGTCATCATCATCATTCCTTTGAAAATGATTGTAAATAAAATCAAAGAAAATTTTCAACTAAACCTAGCATCATCATCTTCATCATCATCCTCATCATCATCATCATCGTTGTCATCATCACCATCATTGTTCATCATCATTGTCATTGTCATCATCGTCATCATCATCATCATCATCATCATCATCATCCTCAACATCATCATAGTCATCATCCTTATCCTCATCATAGTCATCATCCTCATCATCATCATCATAATCATCCTCATCCTCATCATCATCATCTTTATGATCGCCATCATAGTCATAATCATCCTCATCATCGTAATCATCATCATAATCATCGTCATCATAGTCATACTACTCACGATCATGATCATCATAATCATTATCATCATCATATTCATCATCATCATCACCATCATTATTCATCACCATAGTCATCATCATCCTCATCATCATTATCATTGTTTTCGTCATCAACATCATCATCCTCATCATCATAAGCATCATCATCATCATAGTCATAGTCATCGTGATAATCATCACAATAATATTCCTCCTCCTCCTCATCATCATCCCCATCATTGTTCATCATCATCATCACCATCATTGTTCATCATCATCATCATCACCATCATCATCATCATCATCATAATCATCATCACCATCATCATCATCATAATCATCATAGTCATCATCATCATTGTCATCCTCCTCCTCCTCATCATCATCATTCCATTGCAAATGCTTGAAAATAAAATCGAAGCAAAGTTTCAACTTTAAACCTATCATCATCATCATCATCATTGTTCCTCAACATCATCATCATCATCATCACCATCATTGTTCATCATCATTGTCATCATCGTCATCGTCATCCTCATCCTCATCCTCATCCTCATCCTCATCATCATAGTCATCATTGTCATCATCATCATCATCATCATCATCATCATCATCATCATTATTGTTCATCAGCATCATCATTGTCATCATCACTATCCCTTTGAAAATCCTTGAAAATAAAATCAAAGCAAAGTTTCAACTAAACCTATCATCATCGTCGTCATCCTCATCCTCCTCCTTATCATCGTCCTCATCATCATCACCATCATTGGTCATCATCATTTTCATTGTCATCTTCATCATCATCATCATCATCATCCTCTTCCTCATCATCATCATCATAGTCATCATCCTCATCATCATCATTGTCATCATCCTCATCATCACCATCACCAACATTATTCATAATCATCGTCGTCATCATCATCATCAGCATCCTCATCATCATCATCATCCTCATAATCCTCATTGTCATCATCATCATCATAGTCATCCTCCTCCTCCTCCTCATCATTCTCATCCTCATCGTCATCATCGTCATCATTGTTATCATCGCCATCCTAGTCATCATCATCCTCGTCATCGTAATCATAATCGTAATCATCGTCATCATAGTCATACTACTCATGATCATCATCGTCGTCATCGTCATCATCATCATCATCATCATTGTTGTCATCACCATCATTGTTCATCGTCATATTCATCATGATCATCATCATCCTTGTCATCAACATCATTATCCTCATCATCGTAATCATCATCATCATCATCATCATCATCATCATCCACATCATCCTCCTCCTCATCATCATCACCATCATCATCATCGTCGTCATCGTCATCATCATCATCATCATCATCATCGTCATCATCCTCCTCCTCATCATCATCACCATCATTGTTCCTCGTCATCGTCGTCATCATCGTCACCATCATCATCATCGTCACCATCATTGTTCATCATCATTGTCATCATCATCGTCGTCATCATCATCAGCTTCATCATCATCATTATAGTCATCATCCTCATCATCATCATTGTCATCATCAGCATCATCATCACCATCACCATCCTTGTCATCGTCATCCTCATCATCATCATCGCCATCATTGTTCATCATCGTCACCATCGCCATCATCATCATCATCATCATCATCATCCCCCTCATTCTCATCATCCTAATCATAATCATTGTCATCATCCTCCTCCTCCTCATCATCATTGTTAATCATCATCTTTCCATTGGAAATTCTTGGAAATAAAATCAAAGCAAAGTTTCAACTAAACCTATCATCATCATCATCATCATTGTTCCTCATCATTGTTGTCTTCATCATCATCCTTATCCTCATCCTCATCATCATCGTCGTCATCATCACCATCATTGTTCATCATCGTTGTCATCCTCATCCTCATCCTCATCCTCATCCTCGTCATCATAGTCATCCTCCTCATCATCATCATTGAAATCATCCTTATCATCATCACCATCATCATCATCATTATTTCTCATTATCATCAACACCATCATCTTCCTCCTCCTCCTCATCATCATCACCATCATAGTCATCATCATAGTCATCATCATAGTCTTCATCATAGTCATTATTATCCTCATCATCATCATCATCATCGTCGTCATCATCATCATCATCATCATCGCAATCATCATCATCATCATAATCGCCATCATCATCATCATCATAATCGCCATCATCATAGTCATAGTCATCGTGATCGTCATTCTCATCATCATCATCATCATCACCACCATCATTTTTCATCATCATAGTCATCATCATCCTCCTCCTCATCATCATTGTTGTCATCAACATCATCATCCTCATCATCGTAATAATAATCATCATCATCATCATCGTTGTCGTCATAATCATTGTCATCATAGTCATAGTCATCGTGATCCTCATCAAAGCAAAGTTTTAACTTAACAAGTGTGCGCATGCTTCTTTAATGCGTGCGTACAAACTAGCCCAATCGTGCTTCTAGTGCGTGTGCGTTATGTTTTAAACTACGCACACACATGATTTAAATTTAGAATTTTGGTGGGCACCTTTTTTCCAACCTACGTGGTGGTTGACTTGGCTACTTTGGTTTTATGTTCAGGTTGCCAAACCAAGTGGTTTGGACTGTCTTATGACATAAAACATGTTTTGTACCACTTCTCCTATTTTGTGCATGATTTTGCATATGCCACACTTGTCCATTGCTAATGAAAATTCACACACTTTTGTAACTCTGTCTGTAGATTCTGAATATGTAATTTTTATTTAAATCTATTATCTTTTTCTATTTTCTATTTAATTTTCAATGGACTAATGTCAATCTAACATGAAAGGTAGACTATTTACTTCAGCTATAAGTTTTGATTGGCTCACCTATATAGAAAATGGAAAAGAACCCGAACAAGAAGACACAAAGACCTACATCCTAAAAAAATATCATTCATTGACTATGTTAAGACCAAGATGTGGTGGACCAACGCTACACCTTGTCATTTTAGCGCATCACTGACTGCCTTAATTTGAAAAAAAAATATAACCTAAATAAATATGGAAAAATAATGCTGCACTAGACACACCTGTTATCTACAAATCTATATAATGGTTTTCACAAAATGCCACCATTTGCATACCAAACAAGTGGACCAACACAAACATATTCATTATTTTTTGGGAAAAAATATCATACCAACCTTAGAAGAACAGATTTTTGGGGAATTTATACTTAGTTTCCATAAATAAAAGTTATATATTCCGGAAGGTAATCCGATTATACACATTTCATATTCTTATGCCATATTCCAAAAAGTTGTCTAGGTACCTCTAATATAACTTTTGACATTCATATTTATGTTTTTCCAGAAGTCCATTGCAACGAACGCATCATAAGTGACCAGCATTAGCTTGCACCAACCCATAATTGACTTGTTTTTTACCAAATTTTCCTTTTGACATCTTCACATAAAGCTAATTTCCTTGCAAAAGAGATAGTACTTGTTCCAAATTATTTAGATGTTCATTCCAAGTTTTATTGTATGTGAGAATATCATTAAAGAAAACCAAGTACAAATTTCCATACAAGAATAATAATAGATCGCTCCTCGCTACTTGAAAGGTACTTGGAGTGTTAGTTAGCCCAAAAGGAATTACCTTGAATTACTACTATCCTTTGTGAGTTAGAAAAGTAGTTTTTGACACATCTTCTAACATTAACCTAATTTTATAGTACCTTGATCTCAAATATAACTTCAAAAAGTGTTTCGATCCATGCAGTTCATCTAGCATTTCATCTATGAACAAAATGGGAAATTGGTTCTAAATTTTTATCTTGCTTAGTATTTTGTAATCAGTACAATATACAAAATACCCATCCTTTATCCTTGTTCTCAATTGACACTACTAGAGCTACATATGGACTTTGACTTTTCATGATAAATTTACATCTCAATAGTTCTTCTATTAATATTTCAATTTTTGTTTACGGTGATGTGGGTACATGTACGGGATGACATTAATAGGACTTGAACTTAGGTTTACTTCAATTATATGTTCAATCTTCCTTTTGGGTGATAATTCTTTTTGGGTGATAATTCCATGGGTAGATGACACTACTAGAGCTACATATGGACTTTGACTTTTCATGATAAATCTACATCTCAATAGTTCTTGTATTAATATTTCAATTTTTGTTTATGGTGATGTGGGTACATGTACGGACTAACATTAATAAGACTTGAACTTAGGTTTACTTCATTATATGTTCAATCTTCCTTTTGGGTGATAACTCCATGGGTACATGACACTACTAGAGCTACATATGGACTTTGACTTTTCATGATAAATCTACATTTCAATAGTTCTTGTATTAATATTTCAATTTTTGTTTATGGTGATGTGGGTACATGTACGGACTAACATTAATAGGACTTGAACTTAGGTTTACTTCAATTATATGTTCAATCTTCCTTTTGGGTGATAATTCTTTTTTGGTGATAACTCCATGGGTAGATGTTGGAATACTCTTTTGTTTTACTAAATTAATTCTTGAATCTATAGTTGTGAGGAGTCAGCTAGTTCTAACATAAGCATCGCATTGTGGCATTGTACAATATAAGTGGGTGCTCCCTTCCAGATTAGTAATGGCATCATGATATCTTACTCATAATCATTTCAAACCCTTCATACCACATAATGTATCATGTTAATGTGGTTAGACAGTCATGGTGCTTAGCTTTACTGTGATCTATCCCTTTTCCATAAATGACAAGGATAAATCCCTTTTTCACTAATTTACAAGAAAATAAATGATAAGGCTCAACTATGAAAAATCCACTCATTGATACTTTAAGTAATCCACTAGAGAATCTTCATCTTTAAATCTTATGAGAAATTTTCACACATGAAATATGAAAAAAATGTTTTTTTTTAATTGGGATAAAGAATTAAGAGGTATGTGATGACCAGAGTCAAGCCTAGAATTTAATGGTATGTAGAACATTGTTTCCATATGAAGAAGTATTTCATAGTTGACTACAAATATTGCATGTCAAATGTGATAAGGATAAAAATTACTATACTATCTATTTGAATTTTAATTGTTTACATAACCCGTCATAAATTTTGTTAAGTGTAGTAACAAGTATGAGTAATTGTTCACACTATAGTGCATGCAATATGATGACTTAATATTGATGTCATCCCCTAGCCACAAAATGGAAAGAATGAATAACTCTTCACATAATGCATTAAATATGGTGATTGAATGTTGATGCCATCCCTTCACAACACAATGGGTGTAATAGGTTGTTGCTAGATGGCTTATAGTTTGGACTCTACACCTACTTTCATTAATGATCACTAATCGAGTTAGTGAATTTGAAGTGTATGACAACTAATGCATGCTGGCCATGTTGTCCATAAGTAGAAATAAGCTCAAAAAAACTTGAGAAATTATAGAGAGATTCAATAATATTAATGGAGTTGGCTTTGTAGTTATTGATTTGGTCCATCAAAGGGCATTTAGAACTAATAGATTCAAATGACCTTTCTTATTATACATGGCATGGATTGATTTAATCACTACTACACCAACCATAGAAGTGAGCTAAACAATGAAGGTTTATAAACAATTAAGGTTTATACTTGGCATCTCATTCCCTGTCATAATCACATCACTCTCATTTAACTTTTTAATCTGGAACCTCATTTAACCATATCCTCCATGCTCTTACGATCTTCATCTGGAATATTATTATTATTGTATTGCTTGAAGTAGGACCATAACAAAATAATAATAATAAATGTTATAACAAAGGGAACCCATATCCCGAGGATTGTATGGAGAGAATAACTCGAAGATAAAGAAATTATATAAAACATAAAATAAAAAACATGAAAAACAAAAAAAAATCATTAATTTTTCATTTTACAGTATATGAAATCCTAAATTCTAAATCCTATATGAAATTATAAATCCTAACCAGAGTTGATGATATAGTATTCCAACAATCTTCTAACATAAGCAAAGACAAACACAAATAATTATAAGCCTAATCAACAGAGAAAAAATATTTGATGTTTGATGGGGATTGCTGGTTATTTTCTATCTTCACTCATTACCTTTATTTTAAAATAAATGTTCATCTCGTGAATCATCTATGTTTTAAATTGCTGTGAAGAATCTTTTGACTATATCGCTTCCTGATTACCTCGTACAACACCACTAACATTACGAGTCATAAAAATACCATGTAGCTGTGCTTTAACTTTAGAATTAATTATCATACATATTTTTCGGAAGGTTCTCCCAATATAAAGCGATATGGGTGTCCATAGGTTCTTGAAATTTCAAAATATACGGTCATGTGGGTCCATATGCTTTCCAAGTTTTGTCCTCTAAAGTTGAGTGAACTTTCATCTCAAGCATGGGTGATCTTTCGGTGAACTATGCTATAAAGTGGGGTGAAGAATTTTCATGGAACATTTGTTAAGTTACAATCGATCTCTGCCCACTTGTGGAATAACAGTATGATTTTATTTAGCTTGAGGTTATATTTGATCTTATGATTAAAATGCAAGTATAACATTGTATTACTAAACTTTATGATATAGATTTGGAATAGATTAATGTTGTATTAAAAAAAGTTCAATTGGTTAATGGAAGTTTTATTTGAGTATTAATAAAATTTATGATATAGATTTGGATTAAGTTAATGTTATTATTAAAAAAATGAATTTGGTGAAATTTCAGAAATTATATACTAGCATTTGCATCCGAGAGGTGCAAAAAAACACCAAGAAGGTAAAAATATTTTTTCTTTCCGCAACCTAACCTTTGTGACTTACCTTGGGAGACTGCATATTAATACTGAGTTTTGAAATTTCACATTAAGACATTTTGAGTAAATAAAATTTATATTTGCTACTAAAATTTCGAACTGTTGTATTTTTAACCTCTACTTAAAATTGAGTTTTATTAATTAAAAAAAACTCAACGTATGGTCGAATTATAAATTTCGCAAGATTCGCATTTCCGATTTTCAACATTTGGCATTTTCAAAATAGTAATTGGGATTCGGAATTTAAATTTCGCAAGATGTGCATTTTGGATTTCCGACATTATGCATTTCCATAGGGTTGTATCTTAGTAACAGTAATTAAAATAATTTCATTAAGAAATTGGGTTGAATTCAACTCTGAGATTTTTCTGATTTCTGAAATCCCCAATCGAAATCGAAAGATCGGGGAATCAGAAATCGAGAATTCGGGAAATTATCTGAACAAAAACCTAAGTCCGATCTTTTCCATATCGGAAATCGGAGTTCCAACATGGATTTCGACTAAATGATTGTTTCTCTATTTTTGATTTGTCTAAATTTCTTATTTCCGACATATAAATATTATGATAGGACATTTATGAATTTTGATTTCCATACAATCAACTTTGAGATTTCTGCTTCCCGATTTCTGATTCCCTCTATTTCGGATATCAAAAGCAGGGAATATCGTTTTATATTTTAATAATGTTCATTTGTCTGATTGTAGACTTTTTCTTTTCCATATCGGAAAGTGGAGATCCCACATGGTTTTTTATTGAATGATTTTCTTTCGATTTACGATTTGTCCATATTTCTTATTTTTGACATATAAATATCATGATAGGACATTTATGAATTGGGAAATGTATGGGACAAGGGAAAGGCATTGGCATCACAGTCAACAAGTAATTTGTATCATATTTAAGCATTATCTAATTTAAACTTTAATTTCTGTACACTCAATATAAAAAAACAAAAAATGAATAGTGTGGTTAAGTGAACATTAAAGAAAACACCATGATATTAAAAAGAGTGGAAATGTGAAATAACCTAAAAATAGGAAATGTAAATGTTTGGTGTTTTTTTGAACTTTCTCATTGATCCATAAGAAATATACAGTCAATATTATTTTTACCCTTATAGATGGATTTTTAAAGAATTGAACTTAATATTTTTCAGTCTCGCCAAAGTTTTTTACTGTTTCCTATTTCATGCTTTATTTTCACTGTTCGTATTATTTTCATAGAAAAAAAAAATCGCAAATTATTTGGCGATTTTCTATTTTGGACATTTCGAATATCCGATTTCTTGGTATTGAAAATTCGAAAATTCAATTTTTTTAAGGTTATTTTGATATTGAATAGTTTTTGTTGAAATAATTTCCTAGATTTGCGATTTTCGATTTTGGATATTAGAAAGTGGAAAGATCGATTTTTTTAATCGTAATGTTTATTGATTTATTGGATTTCTGATATTTCTGATTTAATTATAGCGAATCGCAAATGTTCGATAGCTGTAATAACCTTAAGAAAAACTAGAATTTATGGTTCTCGATATATGATTTCGGAAATTTGGTATCGAGTTTCCAAATTATATGATTTAATTTTATTTGCAAAAATGACTTTTTTTTGTTGGCAAAGTGGTGGAACCCCTCTAACTAGAAGAGTTTCCATTGGCTAAGTAACCATGACCAAGGGGCATCTAAGCCATCAAAATTACCCGAGGATCGCACCCGGCCTGGACCGCACCAACCCTTAACATGGTTGTATTTTTTGGTATCCGACAGGATTAGAACCAGCGACCTTTCAGCTTAGGGGGTGTCTTAACCATACCTTGCCACCAACTATTCTACATCTCGTGGATTATTTGCAGAAATGACTTAAAATGTGATTTAAAATATAATATTTTAAAGAATTATAAATTTTAATTTATACAGTAAATTAAAAAGTTTAATTTAATTATCACAAATTGATGTTGTACTTGTTTTTGTCATGTATCTTGCACTCATTACGCATTAATGAAGTGGGTCTTTTTGTGTAGGCTGGCCAACTTCCTAATGAGTTGATTTTTAATGTTGGGATTAAAGTTGATTTGGTACTGACGTCTCTACTTCCATTGTGTCTGAGACGGCATTAAATTGTTGTTGTCAACAAAGCTTTTTGAGCACGTATCAGCTTCAATGGAGGACATTGTAGCTATCGAGTTAAGGGATGATTTGACGCAACAGTCATTTTGTTATGTCATTACAGTACAATTTCCTGTGGTCAGTAACTAGATGTGGTACAACAATGTTTTTTATTGAATTAATGGCCTCCTGTTGGTTTTAGCATGGTGATTTGGTTCAGCTATTTCTTTCCTAAGTGATTCATCCTTGGTTTAAAGTCGTTGTTTCATGTTTTAGTTGCGGAACCGTTCTGTCTTTCTTTGTTCCATTTTGTTTTGAATTTGAACCAGCATACTATGTCCAAGCAGTGTGCCACGTCTCGTCGTGCTGGTCGTGGGAAATGAGGGGCACGCGTGACAAATGTAGATGGTTACAACAACGATATTTCTCTGCAAGTTTAGTCCATAATAGATGACTGGGAGAGGAGGATGGTAAACGAGAATATTGCTCGCGATATTGACGGGGTAAGCCTGAATCACTATTGGATCATAAAAAACATGATGGGGTTACTCATGGAAGAAATGATAGGGAAATGGAATAATAGTAAGTTGGAAATTTTAGAGGCTACATAAAAAATTATGGATTTAGACATGCTTATCATGGAGAGAGATATGATGGAGATGTGGAAAAAATTAGTTGTGGGAGTTGATTCCTTGCGTGATGGAGGTAGTGAAAATGTCTCTATGGCTCCATAAATGAATGTCAACCCCACTCCTACGATACACACTGTATATACAGTGCCTGTTACAATCAATGAGCTTTTCAAAGGAGGTCAGAAATGTGATGCTTTTGTGGGAAAAGAGGATGCTTCTGTGGAAAAAGAGAATCCTTCTATGGGGAAAACAAATTCCTCTGTAGGGAAAGCGGTTGTTCTTCTTTTGAAGCGTAGTCTACCATTTTCAGAAAAGGATGTGTGTAGTCCTTCTCTTATGGCTAAGGAAACGCATAACACATAGGATCCGACTGTCACTACGAGTGGTGCTAAATCACGATCTTGTTTCTCTTTCTTTCTTTTCACTTTTTCTTTTGTTTTTTTACCTCTAAGTTTATTATCTTATTTAGCTTTCAAGTTCTCTTCGTAAACATTTGTTGACAATAATTTTGTATGTATCCCCCCATATATCACATGGGTTACTATGGCTCATTTGAATATGTCTGTAATTTTCTACAACCTTTACTTAGGTAGTAGCGTTCATTTTATGTATGGTTTTTATGCTCATTACAGCTGAACTATAATTCTTTTTTCTTTTAATAGATTAGACTTGTTGTTACACCACTTTATTCAATTGATCAAAAATATCGTTTTTTTGTAATATTTTGTAACTTTCAATTTCGGAAATTATGGAACTTTGCTTTTTTTATTTGAAAAGACAAAACTTTCGAGATTGGAAATGTCACAAATTGGAATTGTGGAATCAAAAATTGGAACATCGCATAGAGGTGTACAGGGTTCTTTTTGTGCACATTCAATATGTGCTTGTTGTTATTGATTAACATATATCACATATGTTTTTGTTATTGATTTCCGACAATGAGGATTCCAAATATTTTGCGTGTTCAAATTATAAACTATACATGTTTCGAAAGATCATATGGTTTGATTTGTAGTAAAATGGAGTTTGTCACCGTATATGAAATTGATTTTCACGTTTTATTTTAACTATTGGTATAATGTTCACAGAATTTATTCCTTTTCTAAGTTTATGCTTATTTTAAATTCGCTTTTTGTTATTTTTCATCGCTTTATTTTAACTATTTCTATTATTGTCGTAGAACTTATGGTGGAACTTTGGGATGTAAACTTGGTTTTATTTTCTTTATTTCTCTTAATAAAACTAAAGTTTAAAGATTTAATATATGTTAATATATTGATTTGGGTATATGATGTTTATTTAAAGATGTAATAACAAATATTTATGTTAAAAAATATGAATTTTATAGATAATTCAAACATTCCGTGTTTGGAGCATGTGATATTCATGATCATTTAATGATTAACCAAGATTTTTGATATATTCAATCATTAAGAAAAAAGGAAATATTTATACCATTATAAGAAGGCATCGATCAGGTGACAAATGTGGATTTGATACACAATGAGATAATTTAAGCCTGGGAAGAAGTGAGGTTAAGAGTCACTTCTGCGATTAATATGATGACTTTATAGCAGAAATGGGTGATGTTATGATGGCATTAAAGAGGAGTCTCATCGTTCTGCACATTAGATTTCAAAGTTACTACTCCTCACGATTTTCATATTTCTCCATAATGAATTTGGGCAGGTATATTCAAGAGAGTTGTCTTATCATGGTCCCGCCAGGTATTTGTTTTTATTATATATGCATATGTTTTTAAGAAAAATATGCTTCTGAAGAGTAAAACATTTTGTAAATATTTTGTAAACATTTTCATTTACAACATTTGACATAGAAATAACTCGAGTGTTAATATTTCAAATCATTTGAGAAAAAAATTTGAGTGTCCATTCTCTGATATCCAAAACATCGGGAATAGGAAATCGCGAATAAGGGAAATACCCTAAGAGAAATTTGGTTTTTGTGTTTTCAGATATTGCATATTGTGTTTCTGAAATTGGAGAATGGGAATAAAAAGTTTAGTGATCTGTGAAATAAAAGTGGGAATAGAATTTGACATTTTGGAATTTGGAGATTTCTGAATTAACATTTATAGAAATAGGAAGAACAATATTTATATATATGAATGAGGTCCAAATGATATTATGTGTTTGAGAGTGTTATTTGTATGAAATTGAGGAATGGGAGGAGAATAAAAACTAATTTGTAATTTTTAGCATCATAATATTATAAATATTTATAGCATCATAAGAAGGCATCGATGAGGTGACAAATGTCAAGTTGACACTATGAGATAATTTAAGGTTGACAACAAGTGAGGGTAACAGTCACTTCTATAATTAATATGACAACGTTATAGAAAACTGGGTGTTGTTATGATGGCATTAAGGAGGAGTGTGATCCTTCTGTAGATTGGAATTGCAGGCCAATTTGATAAGAGATAACATTCTATGCGAATATATTTGTCATTCTCAACATGCGAATATCTTAGATATCGGGAATAGAAAATCATGAATATGGGAAATACCCTAACAAAAATTTGAGTTTGTGGTTTCTGAACAAACCATTTGAACAAAAACTTGAGTCTGCATTGTACGATATCTGAGATATCAGAAATAGAAAATCGCTCGTTGGTATATTCAATATAGTTCTCTTATCATAATCCCCCAGCTATTTGTTTTTATATATTTAGATGTTTTTCCAAAAAATATGCTTTGATTTTTAAAATTACAACATAAACATTTTGTAAACAAGTTACTGAAAAACCAAACATTTTGTAAGTATTTTGCAAAGATTTTCGCGTACAAAATTTGACATAGAAATAATTGGAATGTTAACATTTCAAATCATTTGAGAAAAAAATTTGTTTCCGCTTTGTTCGATATCCAAGATATCGGACATTGGAAATCACGAATGCGGAAAAGAACTATCCTTTTGAAATTGAACGAACCTTTCTGACTTACCTTTGTTCGAAAATCAGAAATTGGCTATCATGTTTTGAAAATGGAAAATTTTAAAATCATTTGAACAATAACTTGAGTCTCGTGTTTCTGATATGGGAAATATGGGAAATTAGAAATCACAAATAAGAAAAATACCCATAAGTAAAATTTGACTTGGCGGTTCTCGATTTTGGATTTCAGAAATTCGATTTTGTGTTTTGAAAATTGAAAAATCAAAATCTGAAAATAAAACGTTATTGTTTATTTAAAGTTTATTTAAGGAAATAAGAGTTGATCAAAAAAATTTATACATTAATTATTTCGTCATATATAATAACTGTGATATTTCCTGTAAAATTTGAATAAAGTTACAGTTTTATTATTTTCGTAGAACACATTATATGATTTATTAGTGTTTTATATTGAAATTGATTCCTTATATCAATTTGTGTTTTTATCCATTGATATAAAACATAATAATTGATATAATATAAATCAATTGATAAAAACAAACTGAATAAAAGCAATAAAAAATGAAGTTAGAAATAAAAAGAGATGGATAAAAACAAACTAAAATGGATTTGGGGTATTCTGGATTTGCAATTTTCAATACTTCGGATATCGAAAACCTCAGATTAATGTTTTTTGTTGAAATAATTTGGTGGATTCTGAATTTTCGATATCTGAAATGTTGGGAATCGGAAACGTGAAAGTCAACAAATGATTTCAACAAAAAATTGAGTATCCAGTTTTCAATATCGGAAATATCGAAAATCAGAAATAGCGGATACCCCAGATAACCTTAACAGAAAATGGAATTTCCAGTTTGCGATCACCAATAATAAAAAATCAGAAATAGGAAATCGGAAATATTTAAAGAAGAGAAAATGTTGTGCTGGGTATAGACTAAGACAAAATAGATGAAGTAGATCTTCACAGTGCAGTAGAGAAATCTGCTAAGCATCTGCAACTATTTGAAGCATAGTTGATGGAGTATACAAGTTAGGTTGACACAGCTAAAATGATGTTTTAGATTAACAAGTGGTAAAAAAAACAATACATTTGTAGAGCAAATAATGAGAAGGTTCAACCACAATTTGATTTTAAATACTTTGAAGTAATTAATCTTTTCTCTTGTTTCCTACGTTGGACAAATGGACTGTCTTGCGTTCAAGAGTATCTAGAAAAAGAGAAAGCTGGATAAATGCGAAGGCCGGAAAGAGATGTAAGTCTTGATGTTGCAGTGAATGTGAGTCCTTGTCTATCAGTGTTTCCAATATCTATTGTAACATTTTGTAGCACCTTACCTTGGTCTTTATGAATTGTTAAACCCCATGCCATAGGAAGTGGTAGTTGCCTATGGGATCCCCTTGTTATAGGAGATATTGGAACATAAGTAGGATTTAAAACATCCCATAAGGGTCCTTTCTAAAAGAGGAAATCGACAACAAAAAAATATGGTAAGCCAAGAGTTTTTTCATTGGACTTATAAACAATGTCAATGACTTTTCCAAGTGAGCCATTAACAAGTACTGGTTAAACCCATAAATTAGCAGTTAATATGACTTGTTGACCAATAGAAAGAAGGACATTTAATGGAAATTGCTCGTTGTCAATGAATCCCTGGCCATGTTTGTTCTTTTGTTCTGTGAAGCAATGTGCAATTGGCATATTAAGCTAATTCATCATGTGTTTGTTGTGCAGTACAATAGAGGTATTGGTGGGATATAAGTGGATAGATTGTTGAAAAGAGAATTTATCCACATCTAAAAGGCATGAGATTGTTCTTGTCATTAGGAGTGCCCATTCTTCAACAGTTGGTGTTCCATTTCACAGGTTTAGCAAGAGTTGTCGAAAGGAAGTTTGAGAAGGGCTATTTCTGCGTTGTCGAAAAAAAATTTCTAGCATGACAAAAGTATCAAATGTATGCCACAAATTTGTTCCAATGAATGATCCTGCATACATCGGGATGTTATTTACAGATGGAAATTGTCCAAATTCACCAACAAGGATTATGGAACAACCACCAAATGGAATTGTACAATTTGAGGGGAAATATTGACGTAATCGTGCATCAATTTGAGTCAACATTTTTGGTCCGATAAAGCTCATTTCATGTATGAGAATATAGCGAATATGTCGGAGTTATTATTGAAGTTTTGAAAGGGATTGGCCTTCAAGGGGTTTCATTTTACCAATGGGTATTTGAAGAGAAAAATGTATTGTAGATGCATGTATATTAAAAGAAGCAACACTAGTTGGTGCAAGGGGAAGAAGTATGCAGCCACTTTGTTCACATGGAGTTTGTAGTGCATATTTAAAGCAAGATATCAGGTAAGATTTCCCAGTTCTTGTAGTACCTTGAATCACCATTTTTAGTGATGGAGCGGATTCAGTGTTTCTAAAATGAGAAATGACAACATAAAAGGACATGCGTTGTGTGGGTGACAAGGAATCACGTGAATTGGAAAATGATAGGTTGTCTTCATGTAGCTGCATGGAAAAGCGATTGAGGTCAATAAATGATGTTATTGTATGATGCAAGTCATTGGTTATATTGTTATGTGTCCAATCATGATGTCCAAGCATTTCAAGATCATCAATTTGAATGTTGTTTCTTGGTCGCATTTGAGAGAGAATTTCCCATTCATCCATGTTATTGGAAAAGGGAAACTTAATAGCATCCGAGTTTGAATCATCGGATAAAGGTGTGCAAGATTCTTCTTGTGCACGTTCAACATGCTAGATAGTATATGTGCCTTTAATATGTTTCCAATGAGAAATAATTTCAGAAGTTATAGTTCCAATATCCTGAGGGATGGAATGAAAATCTTTTTATAGAAGAGGTTTGCTCCAACAAATTGGTTCAAAAGATGAAGAGTCAAAGGAAGGAATGGAAAGGAATTGTGGATAGTCTCTAACAATTTTGTGATGCAAGTTTTGTTTCCATGGATTTTTTTTCCTATTAGCAGAAAAAGACCAAGAACGAGTAGCTTCAAGTAGGGTTAGATGTTCAAGAGCTAGTGGCCTTTGCATGTATGCAAATATAAAGGGAGGAGTTAGAGGGATTTTATTAGTGCCATTACAAACATGTTGGAAGACACTTTGACTCACATTGAGAGAAAATAAGTGACGGATACAAAGAACAAGTGGGGGTTTTTGCATCATGTGACATGTCTCTTGTGCACTAATCTTTCATTCTGCAACTGTTTGGGAAAGCAATTGTTTGATTGGTTGAAGAATGGGACTGTCACTTGGTGCTGCATGTGCAAGGAGAGAGAGAATTGCATGGTAGCTTTCTGATTTTGGATTTGCTTTTGATGCATACTTTGAGATGTATTGGAGGACAACATGTTTACAAACAACATGTTGGCAATCAACATTATCCCTCCATATTGAAAGCATGACCAGCTTGTGAATATTGAGAAGAGAATCATTTCTTGCAGGATTGTATGTCTTACGTCCATTTGCATCAATGAATAATGAAGAAGCAGATTGTAGCTCATATGGAAAACCATAGTGACATTTCATAGATGTTCCTTTTTTGTGAAGGAAAGTTGATTCTAAGCATCTAGTGTGTCTTTGAACAAAATTTACTAGTTCTTCATAATCAACTGAGTAGTTTGATGCAAATAAGGATTGTGATGCAAGACCGCATCGATCATTTTCTATATAATGGTGCAACCTGGATGTTGAAAAGTGCATATCACAAGGATTCCAAGCTATAACATATGTGTCAAAAAAAAAAAATTGTAGCTTCAACTACAACAATATCTTCCCAACCTAAACCCTCCATATTTGGTGCATATGCCAACCAAATAAAACCATGAATGTGTGTCGATATTCTATGCTTCCATTCATACCTACATTTAAGGGAAATGAATATATTAGAAATCAAAATGTATAAAGTGAAAAATGCGAAGATAAAATTAGAACGAAGAGATGGTAAAATACCTGCACCAAGAATCCGTTATCTGAAAACCTTTTTCAAGCACCTCTTAAAGGAATGTCTTGAATCTATTGTGCATGTATTGTGATGTAATATGTGTATTTGATATGATGTTGTGAACTTTGAATTGGTAGTATTGAGCTAAACCGATAGAACGGGCAGTAGGCATCAGAGCATCCAAATATGGCCATTTTGTATCACTTGCACTAAGGGTAAAGAAGAAATTTGGTGTAACTTGTTGATTGATAATGGTTAGTTAGTTTAGCCCTACTTTTGTTCGAATATGAGCATGTTCCACGTAATGAAGATCCAAACCTTGTGACCCGCTCACCAATTTTATGATTAGGAATGTATTGCAATTAGTTAACAAGTTCAAGTATTGTTGGAGGTAGCGTATTTTCAAGATTAGTTTTGACAAAAACAGAGGTTGTAGCATTACTCCAATGACGCATAATTACATACTATATATGTAGTAGTGGAATCGAGGATGTCTCCCAAATATATTGTCATGATAGTGAATTAGGTGAAGTGCATATTCATGCATATCAACCTCATGAATGCGTGGTTGTTGAAGAATTGTTGCACCTGTGGGGAACAAAGTTAGTAAATCCATGAAAATAAGTCCTTCTATGTTGTACTCATTGAAAGGTGAATTCCTATAGGATGCCAATCAATTGAAGGTGCTAGTGGAGTATTTGGTATATGTAAAAACTGTCTAACTTCTTCAACTTCGGTTCTAGCATTAGGTTGTGTTGAAATAAATGAGGAGGATTCGATTTCATAGGGTCGAAATGAATTTGGTGGTTAAACTATAGAGGACAAGATTTGCTGATGAGATAATGTATCATTGCTATTAACATGCGGAAACCAAGGTGAAATTTTGGTTGAGATGAGAGGTAGTGAAGATAATGCAACTAAGTTGACCTGTACATCCTTGTAGTATGGGTCACTTGCCATTTTGTATTCAAGGGAAGCAAGAACACGTGTACGAATAACAAACCGTTCATATGGATTGTTTGTAGAGTTGCATTTGCGAACAAAAAGGATGTCAAGTTCTGATATTAAATGGGGCAGGTATTTGGAAATATTGGAAATGTCCTAGGGAAATCAAATAGTATGTCCAGAATATTTATATTGACCACCATGAGCATGTGTAACTTGTAAAATTGGTTTAGCGCGACTAATCATCATTTCTTCAACCTGTGTAAGTGCTTATAGTACAGGTGGTTGGATTCCTTGATCCATATTGCTTTTGAGTGAAAAGTGATGGCCTTTTCATTCTAGAATACAACAAGAACAAGCATATGCATCATGGATTTTTTTCATTACAATACTAGGATAACATTCTTTGCAAATTGAGCAGACATGCATATCATGCAGTTGGTCCATTTTTTTACAAAATCGTTTATATGCACCATTCAGGCAGGTGCTTGATGGATTTAGCATAGATAGTCGAAGAGAAGGTCTATTGAAAGGTTCGAGAAGAGAAACTAGACAAGACATATCCACAGGTATCCGTACAGCTCTATAAAGAAGATGTTGTCTGTTGTTATTTTTATCTCTGTTCTCTGCATATATAATTCTTCTTTGTGCATTGGCTTGTTCATTGTCATGATTGGCATAATTCCTATGTAACAAAATCGTAAAATTGTTAACTGCAAATTTTATCGGTATAAAGCAAAAGACAAAAAGCATATATTAACTCATTGCATGTAGGTAACCAAGAATAAATAAATAATAACCAAATCAACCATAATGTAATTTACATGAGATCAATTGTAATTCTCTCAAAATATCGTGTATCGAAAACCGGGAAGCCAAAAAATTATTTCAACAGAAACATGAGTGTATGAGTGTTTGGTTTCGAATACTTTCTCTGGTTTCTAGTTTCCCATATTCAATAATCGGAAATTGGAAATAGGAAATCAGCAATCTTTAAGGTAGAAAAAATGTTGGGCTAAGTATAGACTCATTCAAAATGGATGAAGTAGAGCTTCACAGTGAAGTATAGAATTATGCAAAGCATATAGAACCATTCGAAACTAAATTGATGGAGTATACAAGTTATGTCGACACATCTACAATAAAAAGCAAGAATTATGATCAAGTGAAAACAGTGTTGAAGTGAAAACAATGGTTTAAAAACTTCATTATCATGAGTTGGCATAATGCCTACAACAAAATCGTAAAATTGTTAACTGCAAAGTCTATGGATATAAAGCAAAAGACAAAAAGAAAATATTAACTCAATTGTAATTATCTGGGAATATTTTATACAAACACAAGGTTCAAATAATGTTTTTGCTTCTCAATTTTTCATATCCGAATTATCGGGTATTGGAAATCACGAAGGCAACAAATTATTTCAATAGAAACATGAGTCTTCGAGTATCTTGTTTCTGAGATCGAAAATATCAAAAATCGGAAATAGTGGATACCCAAAATAACCTTAACCAAATATTGAATTTGCATTTTTCCATACTCGATAATTGGAAATTGGTCATACAGAGAAAAATGTTGATTTTTTTCGGTCATACAGTTGAAATTTTTCATTACATGACCCAAGGAGCAACACGACTCTGTTTTCCTATTTCCAGTTGGTATAGTGTTCAAATCGAAATACTCCTTGAAACTAACTAACAATGAAAACCGTTTTCATTATATTCCCATTTGGACATAATATAAAAAAATGGGTGTTCAATAAGTTTTTGCAAAACCTTTATCTTTCCTTTAGAAGGTAAAAACCAAATCAATAGTAATTTTTATGGGTTTATATCCAATGAGATAAGAACCGTTATCACATAGTAGGCTAAAACCGTGGTGTAGAGATAGCTTGGCATGTTCTTGAATATTTCAGATGCAAAACAAAGTAAAAATATATCATTGAATTTATTAGATAACAAAATCATATGAGACAAAAAAATAATATGTTGCTGCAAGTTAATAGTGATAGTAGTGATTGCAGTGATCACATTAACACAGATTCAGAAAAAATACTGTGAGGATCATTTGTTCGAGTGAACTCATTGAACTCATAATTTATTCGGTTCCGAATATGTATCTCAAATGACATCCACAAGTATCAACATTTGGGATTGTAGAAATCCTATGTCATATATTTTCCAATATTTGACATTTCAGATTCTAGAAAATTTACGTGTGAAAATAATGAACTTTTTATGACCCTATTTCCGATCTTGCGACATATATAGAAATCCTATGTGTTAAAATATGAGCATTTCCATCTTCCTAGTCCCAATATTCGATACTTCCTATTTTTGAGATTTTGGAATTTGAAATTTTCGCTTAAGTTATTCCTCCACTAAGTTCACGCCTATTTTAAATTTGCTCTGTGTTATTTTTCATCGGTCTCTCTGCAAATTTTGTGGAAATTTGGTGTCTAAACTTGGTTTGGTTCTATATATTGACATCAAAATCTTGAAACAATAGTTTTTAATTGACCACTACGGGAGAATGAGAACAAAAAATATATTAGCACAAACTTGTAGTATCCTTGCAGATTTAGGCTAAGTTCATTACCTAAAACAAGTAAATGAAGAAGTAAGCATACATAAGTTATTATTTATATATAAATGTAATTTTGGAAATTGGGGAATCATAAATCGGTATATAGGGTGTTCCTTATTGGAAAACATAGTTATTAAATTTTGAGAAATTAATAAAAACAAGCACATATTTCGCAAAATCGGAACTTGCGGTGTTCATTATTGGAAAACATAGGATTTCGGGAATCCAAAATATGATTCATTTGCGGTGAAGTTGTTGATGAGGTATTTTCAACCATGAAAATTACAAATTTTAGGTGTCCAATTTCAACAATTGATGCTGATTCAGTTGACATAAGACACATGTCTTTTATTGAGATCATCAAAACGTTCATTACAGACACTAAAGAATATGCCTGTGTATCAAGTTTAAAAAACTTATATATTTATGTATCAAGTGAAGTTGCTAATGATGTATTTTCAACCATTCACAATTACAACTTTTAGACGTACATTTCCGGAGAACGTCTCTGTTCTAAGTGAAAGAGTAAGAAGTAATTGTTTCTTGTAGATTCTCTAGACTATTTCAGCATTAATTGATGTTGATTCAGTTGCAAGAAGACACAGGTCTTTTGTTTAGATTCCCATGAGTTGGTTTGCAGCATCATCAAAAGTGATCACACCTTGAATATTTCCATTTACATATTCCAAGTCAACATTTAGGATATATCGATAGTCACATTCAGCAAACTCCCCATCACATTTATGTTGAATTTTTATATGCTTAGGTAAAACATCAGTATTTCATTTCATTTCCATAACAAAAGCATATAAATAGGATCTTTGAAAGAAACAGTATCACAAGAACAACACAGATTTATCCTGGGAAAACTCTAAAGGGAAAAAACCAGCAAAAGCTTCCTCAGTATAGATGCCCCAAAAAGGTAAAAAGGTAAAACCAACAAGGAGATCAAAAACCTGATCCTCCTCCTTCTCCAGCTACTTCTCTCCTCCACAAGTGTGCTACTCAAGTGAGTGTGGGTGTCTCAAATGAGGAGCACTACACCTCTATTTATATTCATCCGTTCACTTAAGTTAACTCATTTGACAGGTAGGCTCGAGTTAAATCATGTAGGCTCGAGTTACACATGTAGGCTCAAGTAACCACACTGGGGTGCTAATGACCCACCTTTACAATTAGAGGGGACTACCTCATGACTCTTATTAGTTCTTCCGGTTAGGAGCATTAGGGTACAATGTAATACAAGTGGTTCTCCCGGTAGGACCATCGGGGATCACAAAAAGATACATATAGAATATTCTTCGAAGTTACAATATTTCAACACTCCCCCTTAACGAGAAGGGTATTCTAGAGCAATATCAACAACAAAAAGAGTAGAGATAGGGGACATAATCAACATCAGCAAGGTAACACATCTATAAATCATTGGAATCTTTTCAACATCATGTAGTCTTCATCTTCAATCTTTAGTCTTCATCATCAGCAACATCTTCAGTCTTTGATCAGCAACATCTTCAACATTTTGATCTTTCAATTAGCAACAACATCTTTAGCACTTGGACCTTTCGATCAGCAACATCTTCAGCACTTTGACTATTCGATCAGCAACAACTCTTCAGCATTTTGACCTTTTGATCAGCAACATCTTGAGCACTTTGAATTTTCGATCAACAACAAAATCTTCAGCATTTTGACCTTTCGATCAACAACATCTTCAGCACTTTGACTTTTCGATCAGCAACAACATCTTCAGCACCTTGAGCTTTCGATCAGCAACAACATCTTTAGTACTTTGACCTCTCGATCAGAAATATCATCATCAACACTTTGCCCTTTCGATCAGCAGCAACATCATCATCATCATATTCTGATCTGTTGATCATAATCATCATCACGTTCTGATCTTTCGATCAGAAAAATCATCATCATACTCTGATATTTCAATCAGAAACATCATCAACATACTCTGATCTTTCGATCAGAAACATCATCATCATACTCTGATCTTTCGATCAGAAACATCATAATCATAGTGCATCATCATCATACTATGATCTTTAGGTCAGTACGTCATCATCATCATACTCTGATCCTTCGATCCGTATGTCATCATCATCATACTCTGATCTTTCGATCAATACATCATCATCATACTCTAATCTTTCGATTAGTACGTCATCATACTCTGATCTTTCGATCAGTACGTCATCATCATCATACTCTGATCTTTCGATCAGTACGACATCATCATCAGCAGCAACAACCTGCAATCCACAACTCAAAGACAAAAATTCTTTGGATAACTTTTGGACTTAAAGTCCAGGGATGATACAATCCCACCACATTCTCGACAACCGAAGTTACCAGATTGATTACGGGAGAATCAGTCCCTATCACTTTAGGACTATGTCCAAGGATGATGTAATCCTACAAAATTCTCGAGGACCGAAGCCACCAGATTGATTACGGGAGAATCAGTCCCTATCGCTTTAGGACTATGTCCAAGGATGATGCAATCCTACCACATTCTCGAGGACCGAAGCCACCAGATTGATTATGGGAGAATCAGTACCTATCACTTTAGGACTATGTCCAAGGATGATGCAATCCTACCACAATCTCTAGGACCGAAGCCATCGGATTGATTACGAGAGAATCAGTCCCTATCACTTTAGGACGATGTCCAAGGATGATGCAATCCTACCACATTCTCGATGACCAAAGTTACACCGGATCCATTCTGAACCGAATTTCAAGGATGATACAATCCTGCCACATTCTCGATGACCGAAGTCACTGGATCACTTCTGGACATATGTCCCAGGATGATACAATCCCTCTTCATTCTTGAATACTGAGGTCTCTGGATCACTTTAGGGAAAGTGCCCAGGAATGATACAATCCCACTACATTCTCAAGGACCGAGGTCACTGGATCACTTTAGGGCAAGTTCCCAAGGATGATACAATCCCACCACGTTCTCGAGGACCAAGGTGACTGGATCTATTATGGACAGATGTCCCGGGATGATACAATCCCTCTTCATTCTCGAAGACTGAGGTCTCCAGATCACTTTAGGGAAAGTGCCCATGGATGATACAATCCTACTACAACATCACTACTCCCCCTTTCGATGAAGGTATTTTCGAACAACACCAAGCTTGTCTCAAAAGTGTTCGAACTCTACTCGAGGCAGAGGCTTCATCAGTACACCATCATCCAAACCATCATCATCTACATCTTCAGTATGTGAATACTGAACTATCACCATCTGTATCTCCAATATGTGAATACGGATAGCATCATCATCTATATCTTCAGTATAGAAATACTAAAAGCATCATCATCTCTATATTTAGTATAGAAATACAGAATCGCCATCATCTGTATCTACAGTATGTAAATACTGAAATATCATCTATATCTTCAGTATGGGAATACTGAAATCATCATCATCTATATCTTCAGTATGGGAATACTGAAATCATCATCATCTATATCTTCAGTATGGGAATACTGAAATCATCATCATATGTATATTTAGTATGGGAATACTAAAACATCATCATCTCTATATTCAGTATAGAAATACTGAATCACCATCATTTGCATCTACAATATCATCATCTGCATCTTATCTTGTATGTAGAAATACCGGATTTCTATGTGTTACATCGGAACACAGGGTTCTTTGTCATCACAACTATGGTTATCACATAGAATCATTGTAGTATCCATCTTTAGGTCAAAGAGACCTGATATAAGCTTCTGAAGCCATATGGATTCACAACTTAGTAGAGCAATCTGCTATGTATTCTTCTTCAGCTGTGCTAAGAGAAACACTAGACTATTTCCTATTAAACCATGAACTCATAACAAACCCAAAATCATCTACCTGATGTGATTTTCCTGTCTGATATACTTCCAGCTCAATCTGCATCTGTATAGCCATACAATCTGTAGTCATGGTTTCCATCATAGTATAGACCAAAGTATATAGTCCCTTTCAGATATCTCATCACATGTTTTGCAGCTACTAGGTGAACCCGTCTTGGTTGAACAAGATATTGACTTAAGGTGTTCACAGAAAAACAAATGTCTAGTCTGGTATTTCATAAGTACATTAATGACCCAATGATCTTTCTATAATGAGTCACATCAACTAACTCTGATGAGTCATCAGCTAACAGCTCCAGGTTGGAGTCCATGGGTGTGGCCATGGCTTTGCATTCCAACATATGGAATCTCTTCAATAACTCTACCGCATACTTTCCCTAGTTGAGAAAGATTCCTTCTGAACTTTTCCATACTTCTAGACCTAGGAAATAATGCATTAACCCAAGGTATTTCATCTCAAATTATTCTACTAGTTTCTTCTTGCTTTCCATGATCTGTTTCTCATTCCGTGTCAAGAATAAGTCATCCACATATAATAACAGGATGACAGGTTCATCTTCTACAACCTTGTAGTAAAGGTTAGGATCGACTTTACTCTTGGCAAGGCCCGTGCTCACCAGGAAACTATCTACTCTTCCATACCAAGCTCTGGGAGCTTGCTTCAGGCCATAGAGGGCCTTCTTCAACTTGCATATGTGAGTCCATCTGTCGTCAACTTCAAATCCTTGTGACTATTCAATGTAAAACTCTTCCTCAATCATTCCATTAAGTAAGGCTCATCTTTACTTCATCATGGAAGAAACTACCATGATAGTTCTAAAGGAAGTGTACCTTAATTCCTAGAGTAAGTGTCTCTTCAGAATTAATTCCCTCTTTCTGATAGAAACCTCTAGCCACAAGTCTTTCCTTACTTCTATCATCGACATATTTTATCTTGTAAATCCATTTGGAAGATATCACATTCTTTCTTTCTGGTTTGAGTACTATATCCCAAACATCATTCTAGTATTCTTTCATCATAACATCTTCCATGAGTTTGTCTTGCCAAGTCATCAACATATCCTAGTCTTCTGCATTCAACCTTGAAGGTTGGAACCCACTTTACTCTTGTTAAAGTCTCGATCCGTCACGAAGCTATCCATCATGTCGTACCATGTCAAACTCAGATATCTTCTATAGTCACTCCCCGTGAAGTGGAGTATCATCTTCCCTCTTCATTCTATACAGGTGGTTCTATGCTTGACATATACTGGTCAATAGAGTATGTCTATTCTTTCTGAGGAAAATCACGAACCTTGCTTTGTACACTTTTTCTTGTGGATGCATATGGAGGCTACTATGTACTTCCCTTTATGTCTCGAAATCATATCGTATACATCATTCCCCATGATCAACTGTTATTCTTTGATCATAGCGTCTTTCATAGCATTCTTTTCTTCATCTTGAGTTATCTCTCATACCCATGGTGGTATTCATCTTTCGAGGTGGATCTACCGCTCTCTGAAGCTCTTTCTTCCGTCATGGTGTCTCTGACCCTGGGAACTTAATATTTTATTGCAGTGAATCTTTAATTGTCATCACTTTTTCTTCATAACAAGTCTCATTCTTCTTGTAGGAGGTTGTATAGGACCTTCCCTACAATTCAAATGCACCAGCCGCATGGTTAGAACTATTTCATAAAACATATGCACAATGACAAATTCTTATGCATCATGCAACTGTTTAGCCAATACAACATTCATCCAAAACTTTCTAGATGCCTTCCATCTCTATCATGACATTATTGAGATTGTGTACTAATCCAATATGTCATCAAGGCGGCTTCATTCTATATAAGTAGCAATGGAGATCACCATGAGCTACTTACCCATCACATGTATATTAGTAGTATACAGTCATTAATGCAAATAATATATCATGCATAACACATCAACTGAATATAATCAAATGTATAACAAAACAATATCATGAAATGACAATTGAATACTTATATTTTATTTGTTTCATGGGTAAACTCGTTCTTGATCATTCTGCTTCATCATCTTCTTCATGACATCATCATTTCTTATTCAAATTATAAGATGTATAAGATGTTTTTCAAGAATTGAGTTATTCACATTCCTTAGGGATCTTCTTTGAATGGTCAGAGCTTGATCTTCAATTGCTCCCATCTTCTTCTTCTCTTCTTATGAGTCGAGCTTCTTCTTCTTCCCAGAGTCAACTGAAAGTAATCACTTCCTTCTGGAATACATTCTTCACATGAATGAATCCCATGATCTTGGGAGACCATTTAAGGTGGCTATCACCACTTATGCATTCTCTGCTTCTTCTTCTACTACTTCAAGATGTTCTGCATTCTGGATCTTCACATTCTTCAACTGTTTTTTTTCTTAAGCCATCTTCTGATTTATGTTCTTATCTTCAAATAGCTTGATTAAGGAATCAAATATTTTCATTTTCTTTAGGGAGGACACTTGTGGTACAATTTGATACATGATTGAATCAACAATGATCTTCTTGGCCTTGATCAAGTTCTTCTTGTGTAAGGCTTTGAGCCTCATCTCTGTATGGAACTGGAACCTCTCTACTCATGTAGGTGTCCAATTCATTTTCTTCAGAGAGATCAAATAATTCCATGCCTGGAAGTTGTCAACTTCATCAATCTTATCAACAAGCTGATGTGATAGATCACTTTGAAATGAGAACCTCAAATTCAAATAGAAAAATATTAGATCTTACCGATTTGAGGTGTCTGTCCTGCTTCTGGAGCTGGCTAATCTAGGGTTTGTCAGAGAAAACCTAATTCTAAAAAATTGGAATATTTTAGATATGATTGGATATAAATATAGATCTCTTCAAATGGAGCTCTCCAATGTACTCCTTTTCTGAAAACAATGGAGGAAAGCTCTCAGAATAGGAAGCCCTAGTTTTCCAATTTCTTCTACAGAAATGCTTGTCACTGATTCTCTTATATCTACGAAATTACAGCTCCTCTATGTCAGAAATGTCTCACTGAGGTAACCTCGCATGTCCCTGATCCAACACCATAGGTTTCATCAAAATTGGTTTTACCAATTTGGACTTATGATTATTTTCCCAAGGTGACATGTTACAGGACTGTTCAGAACAGCGAAGTTGTACAGCCTTCCATGTGTCACTGTTTCATCTTCTGGTTCTGAACTTAGGACCACAGAAATTAAATTCCGTGCTATTTTTGGAACATCTTCAGGAATTTAATTTGGACCTCTATATCCCACTCTATAGAAATTTTCCTCAGGTGTCTTGTTTAGGGATGAATTGTGGAGGAGGCTGGAACCCTAACTTTGACAGATCATATCTCCCATAATATAGTGACTCGGAGGCTGAATTGTAGAAAAAGTGTACATCCATATTTTATCTTCATCCTCTGCAATTTTCAGCTCCTGGTACTTTTCCAATATTGGTATATAGCAAATGTACCAAAAATGTATCATTTTTAGTATTTAGGGTTTTTCTAGCTCGGGGTCAAACTAGGGTTTGACTTTCCAGGAGTTTCACCCAACCAAAAATATTGATCCAGGTCTCTAAACTTCGATTTTGATGAGGATAGAAATACTATGCCAGGATCACTCAAAAATTCCTCTTCAGTAAGAAGCCCTAATTTCCCGCACCGAAAACTGAAAATGCTCGGAATCGAATTGTACTTCGACAAAAGGATGCACCCTTCAATGGAGAGTCAGCCTATCCTTCTTTTTCTAATCGATTGTGGAGAGAGAACCAAAAATTAAGAATCCCTAGCTTCTATATCTTGTGAAATCTATTCTATTCAGGTTATCTCTGATACCATGTTGAATTTTTATATGCTTAGCTAAAACATCAGTATTTCATTTCATTTCCATAACAAAAGCATATAAACAGGATCACTAAAAGAAACAGTATCACAAGAACAAAACAGATTTATCCTAGGAGAAACCCAGCAAAATCTTCCTCAATATAGATGCCCCAAAAAGGTAAAAAGGTAAAACCAACAAGGAGATCAAAAACCTGATCCTCCTCCTTCTCCAGCTACTTCTCTCCTCCAGAAGTGTGCTACTCAAGTGAGTGAGTGTGCCTCAAATGAGGAGCACTACACCTCTATTTATATTCATCCGTTCACTTAAGTTAACTCATTTGACATGTAGGCTCGAGTTAAATCATGTAGGCTCGAGTTACACATGTAGGCTCAAGTAACCACACTGGGGTGCTAATGACCCACCTTTACAATTAGAGGGGACTACATCATGACTCTTAATAGTTCTTCCGATTAGGAGCATCAGGGTACAATGTAATACAAGTGGTTCTCCCAGTAGGACCATCGGGGACCACAAAAAGATACATATAGAATATTCTTCAAAGTTACAATATTTCAACAATTTACCACAATGCCAAATGTCTCCAACTTTGTGAGAAATATTTTTCATGCATTGTATACCATCAAAAAAAGAGGGCATGCAAGGAAATGAAAGTCATCCATGTTAACATTTGTGATGGTTTCAGCAAGAGAATACCAAACAGCTTTTTCAGTTGCTTGAATATTTTGTAGCTCATTGATGGTAATGACCTTTCGATGAGCAGAATTAGAGGCACCGAATTTGTGACTCAAATACGGAGATGATGAAGAAAATACATTGTCATTAAACCATCTTTGGAAAACTGATTTTTGTTCAATATTTGGATTTATAAATATAGTAGAGTTTGAATTAGTGCCAACAGATTTCCATTAAAATCTGTAACACGGCCTCCCTTGATCACTATTGCTAGAGGAGTAGGTAAACCGTGAAGGCTCGAAAGCTCAGCTCCTTGAATTTGGTAATGCTCTCCCCAAAGAGTTATGTCAATACTGTAGCCTAACATGCACAAAATCCAATGGTTCTCCTAACAGTTTCAACACCATCTCATTTTTGTAACGTAGATGTATGTCGAATTTAAATGACAAGTCCAAGAAGGTCAACCATGGAATTTACAGGTATAGTTTGAATCTCCTTAATAGTTTTAAGTTTAAAGAAACATAAAGGTATTAAGGGATATTCATCTATTCATGCTTGAATGGTTGAAGTGGAACCTAGAAAAATCTCGTTATAGCTTTTCAAATGGTTGAAAACTGGGTTGGATGCTTTAACTATGCCATTTGATACAATGTACACTATTCCAATTTCTATTTGGTCATACAAAGAGAGTTCCAATTCATTGAATGCAAATATATGTATTTCATTGTGTGAAGCATCAACAAGGAAAACACTTTTCTAGATCCTCGTTGGTTTCCATATTCATGTATGTTTGTCTTGGAAGTAACTCGGCCTTCAATGTTCCAAACATTCGTAGAAGAGGAGAGTGATGTGAATGGGATAATTGATATAGATAAGCCAGGGTTTTGATTTATTGATCTAGTGTTTAATGGAACAGAACAACTACTTTGAGAAGGAGAAGCTATAGGTAAGTGGTAAGGTGTAGGATCTCCAATAATTTATGCACCCACTCTAACTACCTCAAATGCAATCAATGCAATTGTCCTATGAGATGAAGTATATTAGACATGAATGTGAGAGAAAAATTGAATGCATGAACATTGTGAAACTAATTGAGAGGAAAAGAGAGAGGAAATTGAACCTACGTTATATTACGTAAATGTTTCATGAAAATTGGGTAATTTTGATTATAGTTCCTTGTTTTAGCTGTCCATTTTATACAAGATGACTATATATAATTGGAAGAAGTAACTCATGCTTGTGAAGGCCTTCTGAAATAGAGATTCGGAATCGAATAGATGATGAGTTCAGTGAATTCACTTGGTTTAATGTGGAGACCTGTACCATCAGAGAAAGGTTGACAGCACCATGTAGCAATAGTGAAATAGAATCTTCAGTTACCATAGTATGTGTTGTACATGATTATACACCTAATAACCATAGGTCTAGGGTTACCAACATACTCAATCAACTTGTAGACAATTGACTCTAAAGTGCAGTAAAGGAAATAGGAGGATTAGAAAGACTTACTCAATTAACGAAGGTCGATCCTTGCTAGTCCTCTTCCACTCTGCTTCACCTTCAAAGTCTTCAAGGTTGCTCCTCTTTCACCTGTCAAGAGTCAATCTTCTAGATACAAGATGATTCGTATATATATAAGCAGGTTAGATAAATCACATATAAGATGCAGGAACATAAACATTTATCAAACCAAGATACATGAAACACGTATGGAAGAAGGATTCTCTTTATTATCAATAATGGAAAGAATTCATATTACAACCAAATTCCTGAGACAAGGACTCCTCTGCAACCAAAGGATTATGAGTTCCACTGCTCCAAAGACTTCTGTATACAATCCACCAGCATAACTTTGCTCTCCAAGTATATATCAAACACCCTCCCCAAGGCCTTTATTTATATGGAGGAAATAAGGCAGTTTCGAAGGTTGAGGCGGTTGAGACAGTTAAGAGGATTAATGGTAAATGGATTAACTAATCTCAGATCATCGCGTGTTTTTATTTTCAAATGTTAAGGGACATATTCGCGGGTATGTAGAAGAACAACCCGCGAATGATTCAAGACTTGCTATAAGAGCAACCCGCGAATACATCCATTCGCGACTTGTAGCAACCAACACTCATGAATGATGCACGAGTTGTACATATGGAAAGTCGTGAATACAACTTAACATAGCAAAATGGCAGAGTAACCAGCTGGATGGAGGAGGAATGTATTGTATAGTAATCCAATCTATAGTGTTTTGGGAAAACCTCTATCCATGGATGTCCTTTTGTGTGCCAACATGAGGAATGTCGACACTCGGACGGAGAGGTGCCATTCAGGTGTATAACCGATGCCCCCTAATGTGTGAGGTCAGAGGGAAGCGATGGCCGAAATATATTATAATATGTAGCTGTGGAGAAATCAGAAAGCCAATGGAGCAGAGAGAGTACCTAAAACAAATACATAGTAATGTCATATACAAAGTTACATCTGAGAATGCTATGTTCAATTTACTTGAACATTAGCTCCTTTACAATATTTGAGTACATCATATGATACGGGTCGAAAACCATGTATATTACAAAGGTGGATCAAAGCCACAATATACAATAATGATGAGTCTTCAAAGATTTGGAAGCTATGTAGATGAATAGAACATAATCTTGTGCAACTTAGTCCATAGGTGAGGAACTAAGGTGTTCATAAAGGATCCCAAAGAGCCAGTACAATACAAGCCATGTGAATAAGGGTAAGCTGAAGTCGAACATGGAGAGGATTCAACAGTTTGTCAACCAATAGGTGATAATTGACAATTGAAGCAAAGGAATTCACCAATGATGAAAGTGAATCCTGAGGTACGATCATCAAAACTCTAGGTCTTCGTCATCAAGAAGTGCTGAAACGGAACCATACTGTGATAGGGAAGGCAATAGATCCTCCAACAGGTCACAAGAGTGACTAGGAACTGGGCAAAAGAAGAGAGACACAAATAGATAACAGATATAATAGTGATGGGATCAGGCTAGAGATCAGACATTGGGAAGAGTCCTTGAACAGTGAGCACAACACAGAGATGACCCAAGGCAGTGTATAACTTATAGATAGAACAACTAGACTTATCTGTCATGTAGGAGACATGAGCAGATTCCCCAGGTATAACAGACAAGAGGAGGGGTAAGAAACTCAAAGTGATAGCTGAACACAAGTGGACACTGAAACATGGATATCGGAAAGAAAAAAGTGCTATGTTCAAGGATGACATGCTGCCATTATTGAAAACAAGAGAAAAATTCTTCGTTACCTTCCCTATTAAATTTTAACGAGTCCAGGAAAGTAAACTCGATTCCCTCTTCATTTTTTAACAAGCTTGAAGAGATGGGAAAATAATGCTTGATAGTGTCACTGATTCGTGGATTTAATGAGCCTGAACTAGTACATGCTCAGCCGGTGTTTCCATATTTAGAGAGTCTGAAAACTCCAAAGAAGACTCCGGGGGGGTCCTTTTTCGTCCAATTTAGTCTCTTGAGGCCGAAAAAGTATAAAACAGACCACATAAGAGCTCTCTTAACTTCTGAAGAAGAAAAGGTGAACCTTTTTCGTACTTAGTCAGGGAGGTCCGAAAAAGGTTAAATTACCACCTACCCAACGCTCCTTCCATAACAACATAAAATAGCTTGAGTTTTACGAGTGTGAAGGAAAGAAAGATCACTTGGAAAGATCCATTTGGTTATGAGAAATGGGGCTTACAACAATAAACTCATTTATTTGTTCTTTAGTGTTTAACGAGCATGACAAAGACACAAATTACACTCAGAATATTTTTCATGTTTGGGTCCAGAGCACGAAAAAGAGAAAACTAAGCTCAAACCGGGTGTTCCTTTTCCGTAAATTTAGTCCCTCAAGTCCGAAAAAGTGATAAACCTATGCCTAAGAATACTCTTCTCAATTCGAAAGAAAAGAGAGTGATCCTTTCTCGTATTATTCTGCATGGTCCGAGAAAGAGATAACCTACCACCAATGCGGATGCCCATTCACATATTCTTAATGAGCTTGAATGGACGAGATAACTCAGTAGTCAAGTCTGTTTTGGAGGAGTCAGACCTGGGCCTAAAGAAACTCCATAAGGGCGGGGATTCCTATAAAGGGATAGCTTGTAAAAAGAGATTCAGAAGAAGCTCTATTTGGCATGAAAAATAGCTAAGAGGAAAACCCCTGAACCTGAAACAGTGGCGGCATGAGCATCAAAGGATGACAAAGGCATATAAAGATGATACTCATGAAATAAGGGCCCTAGCCACGGAAGAACAATGGTAGAGACAAGGGACTAATGGCTTAGAATACCATAGTCCATGGCAAAATGTTGAATACTAAGGTTAATCTGGAGTGAAAAGATGCCAACATGTGTTGAAAAATAGCAAAACCACCCTATTGGAGCAACAACACTTTGTAAAAAGTGATAAACCTATTTCAAGGCATAAAGAGGGTGATATTAATTAATTATCATTTCAAACTATAGGTAAAAGACCCACTTTATGAAATATAATTTCTATAAATAGCTTGAAAATTAAAACAAACTCACCATTTGAACTTTTGAGCCAAAAAAAGCAAAGTTTACCCTCTATCGTTGATCGATCATTGTGGAAAATTGGACCGTCGAAATTGGAATCCGTCAGCTTCAGGTAATTATACACCCTAAGCTCGTCAAATTGATCCAAGAAAATATTAGGCTTAATGGTGAATTCAGTATAAAACAACACCCAAAATTATGGCAGTGCACATTCGCGGGTTGCTAAGAGGAAAACTCACGAATACGCGTTATATTCGCGGGTTGCTTAACTAAACAGCCACGAATGAGCCACGACCTGCCTAAATAGACAGTTGTGAATACTGCACAGTGGGAAAAATCTTAAAAAATATGCAATATTTTTAAATTTTGATATCGGAATACTGAATCCAAGTTCTTGTATTTTCCAGGTAAAAAATGGTTCTGGAGTGGAGGGAAAGGGAGCACGAAATAATGGATCATGCGGCACTCCAAAGTGCACCCACCATACAAGAATTGAGGACTAGTGGGCTACTAAAGTTCTTTTGCACATCGCCCATGCGGGCCAATGTCCGCATACTAGAGTTCATGGTCAATTATTGGGATCATGAGATGGGGATGTTCAATCTTCAAGGTGAGACCTTAGAGCTTACCATGGAAGACATATATTTCATTACCGGGTTGTCACAACGGGGAGCACCAGTGAACTTGGAGGGAACTGGCAGGGGCGATGACCCCTTAAGTGTCCAAAACTATGTAGACATATTTTGTACACCGGGTACTCAGAAGAAAGGAAGTAGCGTTCTAATTGCAGACATCCAGGATTTTACTCTCCAGGTATTAGCTAGTACCATTGTGAGACTTGCAGGATCAACAGGGTTACATATGGCCACCAGGAACCAAATGATGGTGGCAGTTGACTGTTTTAGAGGTGCTCTCTATGATTGGTGCTCGGGAGTTTCCCCCATTATGAGGATTCAATTATCCGACTGTAAGAGAGGAAGACACAAGAATTTTGGCTATGCAAGAATATTAGTGGCGTTCTTCTTTGAGAGAGTACCAGCCATGAGCCCTGCTATACCGCTACAGGTCAAATCTCCACGTCAGCCAAGGCTGAGCCGGTGGGGAGACATCTTCCTCCGTCAAGGAGGAGGAGACATAGTACACAGCGTATATGATGCTGACTTCTACACATGGTGGGAATGACAATTGCCGCCATTGGAGCAGTTTCCATATGTCGGAATGGACTTCTGAGGTGACCCCGACCTTGTCCTCCCTCCAGGAGGAGCATGGGGAGAGATGGGTAAGTAATTTTTAATTTTTTATCATTATCAAATTTTTATGAATTTTTCAAATGATATATATATACATATGTACAAGTCTTAATCCTATTTATGTGTCAAAATGCAGATATTGGACTAGTCCACCCTAAAGGGCACCCTCGTATATTCATGCATCCTGTCATGGGTGAGGATCAGGGAATGATTAGAGTACTAGAGGGAAATCTAGCCAGGCTAACCCAACGAGTACCGACCATATGGATAGAGCATATCCCTGCAGCCATGCAGGAGTTCGTAGTTGGGGTTCCACCGGTTTGGCTACGTCTTCTCAGATGAGTGGCAAGAGCAGTGCTCGAATATAGATATGCGGTGGAGGCTGCCAAAGCTGAGGAGGCTGAGGAAGCCAGGATGCATAGAGATCATGGGGACCAAGGTGGTCCTAGTGGCCAGGGAGGTCCAGCTTAGACTTAGGGCATTTTGATGGACTATGATCCATATTTTTATATATTTTGTATATGATGGGATCTACAGATCAGACTCGACCTATCTACAAACATATATTTTACATATATATATATATATATATATATATATATATATATTGATGTTGGTTGTCAGCTTATTTACAAGTGTTCTTTATATGTTTGCTGTATATTTTTATAAAATGTGTGTGAGATTCCAATCCAAAATGTAATCAGCATATGCATCAGTTAATGAATTTTGGTTACGTGGAATATGATTGAAAGTAATAACCTCAAAATGTCTTTCCAATAAACGAATTTGCATGAACTGACGTAACAAGATAGGATTTTGTACCTGATAAGCTCGATTGAGCTAGGAAACTACCAACTGAGAATCCAAACAGACCTCAAGCTGGGTGATGCCACGTGACAAAGCATCCCATATGAGCTCAATTACAGCCCTATACTCAGCAACATTATTAAAGCAAGACAAGTTCCCCTTCAAAGAAAACCCTAGGTTTGACCGTTTTATCATATTGAGATTTAACCCTATTTTTATGAGCCTGATTAGCAGTCAACGCATCTCTACGTTGTTCATCAAAGTGTTCTAAATGTACCAGACGTTCCTCAAGCTCAGTCGTGTCAGGTAACACATGAATGGATATCTTCAAGGATTAGATTTCGCATTCAATCGGAGTAACTGCTTCCACCCCGTGAACGAGTTGGAAAGGGGAATAACCCGTG
Organism: Pseudotsuga menziesii; assembly: GCA_001517045.1. Lineage (NCBI taxonomy): Eukaryota > Viridiplantae > Streptophyta > Pinopsida > Pinales > Pinaceae > Pseudotsuga > Pseudotsuga menziesii. The sequence continues at coordinate 165,990 of LPNX010498786.1, forward strand.
GCAGTCTTGACATTAGTTCTGTAAGCCCAAAGATCAGGATATAACATGATGTTCCAATTAGAATGGGATGCATAAATTGTCTGTTTAAGGATAGTTTTTAAAGTCTTATTGACAGCCTCAACCTGACCATTAGCTTGCGGATAATATGGAGAAGAATGTTATTGTCTAAATCCAAGCATAGGAGTCAGTTTCGTCATCATGTTATTTTGAAAATGACTTCCATGGTCAGTGAAAATCAATTTGGGAATACCAAACCTTGCAATAATTTGATGAAAAAAAAGAAAGATGTTGTTTCCCCGTTGTCTTTGAAAGTAGGCATTGCCTCTACCCATTTCATAAAATAATCAATAGTGACAATGATGTATTTATGCCCCCCAGCTGAGACTGGGTTGCATGTCACGTAATCAATCCCCCATTTCATGAAGTGGCCTACCGAGACAATGGGAAATAACGGAGCAGGATGTGACCGCATCTTCTTGTGTAAAGCCGACACAGATGACAGCGCTTCACGACTTCCACACAATCTTTAAAGATCGTGGGCCAGAAATAACTAGAACGCAATATCTTCTGGGTTGTTGCTAACCTAGATAAATGACCCCCACATGCTCCGCCATGGAAATCATTTAGGAAAATCTTCGCTTCCTCATGACTAAGGCAGCAACGCAAGATGGAATCTACCCCTCGTCGATATATTGTAGCTCCTATAATGACGTAGTTCTTGGCATGAAGGCGTAACTTACGTCGTTCCTCCCTAGAGGAAGTGGCAGGATACTTCAAATTCTGGAGATATATAAGAATATATCCGTACCAAGGATTAGAGGGTATCAAGAAGATGTGCTCATCTGGGATTGAGTCATCCCCAACCGCTACATTTTCTTCAGTGTAAAATTCTTCTATAAGCTCAGCAAAAACTAAGGACTTCTTAGACTTAGCAGACTAGAAATCCAAGTCAAACTCCTCGAGAATGACTATCCATTTGTTAAATTTCCCCCCAACAATCCGTCGGGATAAAACATATTGGAACGGATTCACATCCGCCACTACTGTAATGGTCCTCAGTAAAATGTAGTGACGTAACCTCTGCATAGCATAGACAGCTGCTAAGGATAATTTCTCAGCGTGGGAGTATCTAAGTTCAGGTCTGGCCAAAGCACAGCTAAGATAATAAATGACATTCTCAATGAACTTATCGTCCTCCTGGACTAGTACTACCCTAATGGTCGACTCCGACGTGGCCAGATATAATATGAAATCCCTAGAATAATCTAGTGGACATAATAAAGGTGTCGACAGCAAATCTTTTTTCAATGCCTCGAATGCAAGTTGTGCGGTTTCATCCCATACAAATGGAGTGTCTTGTTTGAGCAAGCGCATGAAACCTTTAGTGATCTTGGCATAATTAACAATAAAACATCAAAAAAAGTTAGACTTTCCTTGCAGGCTTTGAATTTGCCTGAGAGAAGGAGGAGGAGGTAGATTTACAATGGCCTCAACTTTCAAAGGATCCACCTGGATGCCTCTACTAGAGACAATGAATCCGAGTAATCTTCCTGACTTGACGCAAAAAACACACTTGTGGGGATTCAAGCGAATTTTATAATATCTGCATATTTCAAAGATCAACCTTAAATGATCTGGATGTTGGATCCTCTTGCGAGAATGTGCGGGTAGATCATCAAGGTATGGTTCGACAATGGATTTTATGTCATGAAAATAAAAGTTCATAGCCCGTTGAAAGGTTGCCCCAGCATTTTTCAATCCAAAGGGCATTTTCTTATACGCAAATGTACCCCAAGGGAAAATGAAAGCAGTTTTATGTTGGTCTTCCGGTTTGATTTGGATTTGATTGTAGCCGGAGAAACCATCCATAAACGAAAACACCTCACTTCCCTCACATGCATCTATGATCTGGTCAATAAATGGTGTGGAATAGTTGTCCTTAAGACATGCTTTATTGAGGTCTCTAAAGTCTATGCACACGCGAATAGTCCCTTTATTTTTATCAACAGGAACAGGGTTGGACACCCATTCAATCAAAGCTATGGGATATATAAAACCAACTTTCAAGAGCTTTTCAACTTCTGCCTTCACAGCCGCTGCTTTATGTAGGTTCACGGGTCTTAACTTTTGTCGAACTAGCTTGGCATCAGGATAGGTTCGGATTTCATGTTCAACAATAGATGGATCTATGCTTGGCATCTCCTCATATGACCAAGAAAAGATATCGTGGAATTCCTTAAAAAGGGAAATATAGATGGCAATCTCCTCGGGAGAGCAGTTTGCACCTATATAGATGTTTTCCATGACATCTGGGTTCACAGAGATGTTGGTAGGGATAGTGGCAGAAATGTTTTCCATATTCCCCTCGGCAAACATTCCTTCCCTAGGTAAAGGGTTGATAGGTATATCAACATATTCTGACAGTCTCACTCAAAACTCTTGCTTTTCTATCTTGCTCAGTTCTGGAAGAAAATGGGATCGATGATGAAGATCCTCACAAATATTATCACATCCACTCATGGCTTCCAGAATAGCTTCATCGAAAGGTAAAACAGTGTCTAAGCAATCTATAGAATGTAAAGAGTTTTCCGCCCATGCAGGCAAATAGACTTCTTCCAGATCATCCGAGACTGTTAGAGGATCTAGAATGGGATCAACAGTAGCTTGAGTGATAGCTTGATAAGCCATCTCTACTGCCAATAAGGGCACTTCAGGTTCATGGGGAGTTGAGAGGACCCAAGGATAAGTCCTATCGACAACCGTAGCGATGGACTTCCCCACACTAGTAGAACCAATGTAATTTATCGGGGCTGGAAGATCAAATGTGCCCATCATTGATGTGTACATTCCAGCCCCCAAGATCTGTGCAGCAGGTTTGACCTGATCAACCAATGGCATAGCGGACTCATTAGACTCTAAATATCCTTTTTGGGTAAAATCAAGTTGATCAATAGTAACCAACTTGCCCTCATGTGGAAAAACCACTACATGAAGAACGACCGACGCAATAGCGGACATAGCATAAGTCCAACTCCTTCCCAGAAGCAGATTGTGGTACAAAGGAGCATCAATCACTTCTACTTCAATAGACACTGCTTTTCCTTCCAACTTAATCTCGAAAGCTGGTAGGATACCATGCGGATGGAAGGATATTCCATCAAAAGTAGTACGCAAGGTGTTTGATGGGACCAGCTCTGGGGATCCAAGAGATTTCCAATAGGTCAAGGACATAACACATGTAGAGGCCCCCTCGTCAACAACTGCCCTTCCAATGGTCTTACCACCATGGACGACATCTATTGATAGGGATAGATGGTAAGGGAGGCGAATTTTAACATTAGACAAATGAAATTTCACCATTAGACGCGAAGAGTCCATGCTATCTAAAGCTGCTAAGAGGGCATCCCTCTAAGCAGGACAACTCTGTAACACCTCTAAAGCTGACATTGCACAAGGGGTTTGAGCTAAGTCTTCAACCACGGAGTAGTTTGAAGCAGCCCTAGTGTTAGGGTTATGCAAGGTCTTCTTGAATACACCTTTCGGTATCTTTGGCATAGTTTCAGTAGGTTTCTCTATCGTGAGAGGGTTCGAAGTTTCACCTACAGGTTTATCCTTCTCAGAAGTCTCAGTCTCATAATTTTTGTTCCTTGTCTGCAACAAAGTCGAATATCTAACCATGTTGATATAGTTTGGGTTAGGGGCAGTTTGAGTGCCCCCTGCTACATTAGAAGCTGAAGCAGTGTTCTGTCCTTGGGGAAAAGGTTCGTTCAGGACAGCCGGTTGTTGAGCTTTAAGCAGCTTCTGGGCTTGATCCATAAGGGGACAAAGGTGAGTAAGGTGGTCCTCTTGGCACAACTTACAAGGGAACTTGACCTTCTTCTTTTCTTTTTTTCCCCCATCAGCATTGTTCGCGGGCTTTGGCTTGTTTTGGTTTCCCTCTCCCTTCTTACCTTTCTTTTTCTTCCTGTCGAGCTTCTGATTGCCCTTCTGAGAGGTTTGTGTAAAGACATTTACATTCTGGGGGGAGGGGGTAGCCTTTGCTACCTCCATCGTAGACTGTTTGACAGACAACTGGTGAAGTGGCTTAGTCAAAGACTCTACAGTGGGAGAGTTAACGGATCCAACCACACCATCGGGATGGGGTCTAGGCTTCTGCTTCTCTGCCTCGTCCGAAGGCCTCGGTGCCTCAGGGATGATCTCAGATAAAATCCCAGATTGTGAATAAATCAAATCCAACTACTGGGCCCTGAGTATGGCTTCTTCTTCATTCGTTACTCCTGATGTGGAAACATCCTTCGATATGTATGGAAACAGTGATTTAAGGAACCACTCTAACAAAAACTCAGGAGGAATGGTGGCTTTGATAAGGCTCTTTTGCCTCCTCCACTCTTGGATATGATCCAAGATGTGGGTAGCCTTATTTTGTCTAAAAGTAGACAACAAGTCCATTCCGAAATCATATTGGACCGAAAGCTGAAAGTGGCTGAGGAAAGCACTAGCCAAGTCCCAGAAACTACTGAAAGCAGCAGAAGGTAGTTCAATATACCATTTTCTTCCAGTACCTGTCAAGGTCCTCTGGAACAGCCTCAACCTCACTGAATCTTCATTCAGCGAATTTGAAGAACACCATAAATGGAAGGTGGTGGCATGTGCCCCAGGATATTCACCAGCTTTACTTTCAAACTTAGGGATGTCCGATGGCAATTTGGTGGGAACAGGTGGCCACAAGGGGTCATGCCTCACTGGGTCATTTATCAATTTTGACAAGTATGGCAAGTTTAAAGTTTCCAGGAATGGAATTTTGGGCTGAACCGGGGTAGTAAATGTGCCAACTTAGGGATTTGAGGGACCTGCCCCCGAATTCCCATGGGTAAAAGTGGGGTTTCCCCCTGACACTGGTTGTGAAGTGGGAAGGTTTCTCTGAAACGGATTCCATCCGTATGCCACAAGATTGTGTGTGGGAGGTGTAGTGTAAGAAGTGCGGGCCGTCCCCATAGAAGCAGGGGTCTGAAAGACAGTAGCAGGTATCCCTCCGCTAAACAACGAAAAGGGAGAGCTCATGTATGGGACCGAAATAGGGGTTTGGAATCTTTTCCCATAAGAGGTATTGCTCTAAAACTGCACTCCTACATATGAAGGAGATGGACCTACGTATGGATTGGATGGGGGAATATGCCCCCCATTCCAAGGAAATCCTTGGACATATACCGAGGATCCTACCGGACCACTCTGGGTAGTATAGGGAAAGGAGGAAGGAATGGTAGGTATACTGGGGATCCTAGTAACCATGTCACTAGAAGTACCTCCTAGGTTTGAGTGAACCGGTGGTTGAACCACCCGGCTCGCTGGAGTTAAAGGTGTAGAAGGAAAACTAGATCTAGGGGCACTTACCGGGGGAGGTAGTACCCCTTCAACCGGAAGGGTTGAGGTGAACACAAAAGGACTTTCTTCCATAAAGACATGATTCTATCCACAGGGACACCTAACACTGGTGAATCAAAAAGTCTAACCTGAACGATCACAGGATCGTTTAAATCAGTCAAGGGGGTTTTAAAGTTTCTTGCAAACTCGTCAGTCTGCAATTCTTCTATCTCAACTGTTTCAAGATCAAAATGGCTAGCAATGAGTTCTAGTTCACCAAGAACTTCATTTATTCCTACAGGTTCAAATAAACCGTCTGTGTCTAATCTCTGCCTTTGAGGTAAAGGTGGAGGCTCCAATGTGGTGATAGGAGGAAGGTTTCTCAACCTTCTTGACCTTCTAATAGGTTGGTCCTCTAGAATTAGAAATTTAACAAATCACACCCTAAGGCCAACTAAACATAGTCAAAACCATAGAGCATACACTATAAAATTCCTAAAGTCTCAAGCAATCAAACCAGGGTAAAAGATATACTTTCCCGAAGAAAGTTGATGAACGATTACTTGGCGTCCTTGAAGTGGTTCTTAGGCACAAGCGGAGGAATCAACCACCGCCCTCCTACACTTTCAACAAGGGTTACCTTCCAAGCCCGTTCAAGGTGAACCAGAAATAACCTTTCGGTTTACCTAGGTATGAACCCTAAAAGACAAGAGACTAAAGGCTACCTTGGAAATATCAACAGTCTGGGGGGACAGTCGCAAGCTGAACTCGTACACATGGGCAGGGTAGCTGAGCCTAAAACTCTGTCTAGGATAGAATCCCCAAATGCGTACAAGTCTTGAGTTACACTTTGACAAGGATTCAGAGGGTTATCTCCTCTGTCCAAGCCTCCACGCGGCCTAGTGCTTAACTCCCGTTTGAGAGTAGCTTCCCAGATACAATCAATAAAGTCAAGGATTTACCTAAAGAAAGGTCCACTATGTCTGATTTTTATAACTTGAGGGAAGTTTACATTTCCTAGCCCACAAGTCTAGCCTAAGCTAGTAGGTGAAAGGCCCCTAAAAAACAAAACTTACTAGTAAATTTTAATTTATGCGTTCATTTTAAAGGGTTGTTCTTTACTCAAGAGGAAATGGAGTGGTATACTTTATGGTGTTTTGACTCAAATAAGAAATAAATGAAAATAAAGGTGTATTCAAAGAAAAATTACCATTATAAAAACAAACTTCTTTTTCTTTTCTTGCAAATATATATTGATGAATTGAAAGCAGCGATAAGAGAAACTAAGCCTAATTTTTTTGTAGTTTTTGAGATAATATCTTTAAATTGAAAAAACACTACTTATGCAAAATCACAATGCAAAAGCTTTAACTATGTTTTCTTTTCACTTTTAAAAATACTCAAAATTCTACTATGCATCTACAATGCATGATACTTGAGCAAACTTGAATCAAATAAACAGTATAAAAGCATCAAACTGAAGCAAACAGGCTGACAGAACCGAAATACCACCAACAAAGGGAGGCTAGGAACCCTATCTTTGGTGCAAACAATGACAAAAATCACTGCAGACTTACAAAGGCAAGTGACAACCAGCCACTGTCAGAAGATAGACTGGAAAAAATAGAGCCCAAGTCCCTAATCACTGATCTGGACAAAAACACCTTAACCCACAACCCAAACAGGCCAAAATACTTCAGTATGAAAATAGTAAATAATCCAAGCAAAAGAGACTCAAGGGCTTTCAAAAAAGCACAAAGTGTGATCACCAAAGGTATTCCGACAAGCTACCCAGCATTCATAAGGAAAATCCACTCAGAAAACAGGGATTATACAAAGAAAAGAACAAGCAAACTTTAACTTAAAAATCCCTACTTCCAGGCATATTCGCAACTGTCTATAAGAGCAACCCGCGGATGATCCGTGACTGTTCAGTGTAGCAACCCATGAATGCAAACTTGTATTCGTGACTATTCAGAAGAACAACTCGCAAATGGGTATAAATTTTTTCTCAAAAACAAAGAAAAATTCAAAGACTTTCAAACACTGAGGAAAATAAGAAATACGATAAAAGATCACACACAGACTTCCAAGCAAAGAATGGTCATGGGGACAGAAAACAACCTACAGCAGTCCAGGATCCCCAGCGGAGTCTCCAGTTCTATTGTACAGGATTATACACCTAATAACCATAGGTCTGGGGTTACCAACATACTCAATCAACTTGCAGACAATTGACTCTAAAGTGCAGTAAAGGAAATAGGAGGATTGGAAAGACTTACTCAATTAACGAAGGTCGATCCTTGCTAGTCCTCTTCCACTCTGCTTCACCTTCAAAGTCTTCAAGGTTGCTCCTCTTTCACCTGTCAAGAGTCAATATTCCAGATACAAGATGATTCATATATATATAAGAAGGTTAGATAAATCACATATAAGATGTAGAAACATAAACATTTATCAAACCAAGATACATGAAACACATATGGAAGAAGGATTCTCTTTATTATCAATAATGGAAAGAATTCAGATTACAGCCCAACGCCTGAGACAAGGACTCCTCTGCAACCAAAGGATTCTGAGTTCCACTGCTCCAAAGACTTATGTATACAATCCACCAGCATAACTTTGCTCTCCAAGTATATATCAAACACCCTCCCCAAGGCTTGTATTTATATGAAGGAAATAAGGAAGTTTCGAAGGTTGAGGAGGTTGAGACAGTTAAGAGGATTAATGGTAAATGGCTTAACTAATCTTAGATCATCACGTGTTTTTATTTTTAAATGTTAAGGGACATATTAGCGGGTATGTAGAAGAACAACTCGCGAATGATTCACGAATTGCTATAAGAGCAACCCGCGAATACATCCATTCACGACTTGCATCAATCAACACTCATGAATGATGCGCAATTTGTATATATGGAGAGTCGCGAATACAACCTAACATAGAAAAATGGCAAAGTAACCAGCTGGATGGAGGAGGAATGTATTGTATAGTAAGCCAATCTATAGTGTTTTGGGCAAACCTCTATCCATAGATGTCCTTTTGTGTGCCAACATGAGGGATGTCAGCACTCAGACGGATTGGTGCCATTTAGGTGTATAACAGTATGATAACATAATGGTTATTTTTTCCTGTGAAATGAAATAGAGAATAAAAATATAAATGTAACGTAATCATTTGTCCAGTATAAAATGGATATATAAAAAAAAAATTATTCGCATTAACATATTTCATTGTTTTGGTTGTTGTTATTCATTACCATATTTAAATACTCTGGTTTCAATATATTTGAGCTATGACATATTGAGTAGAAATCGTATGTGTTGAAATACAAAGATGTCCATTTTCCTATTGTCGATTGTCGACATTTTGGAAAGCAGAAATTTATGTCCTATGTTTTCCAAAAAGAAACATGCTATATTTGAATTTCCGATTTTGCAACATATCCATAAATGCGATGTGTTCAAATACAAACACTAATACATTTGGGCATATTTTTCCATGAAATATTTCCACATTTTGAACATTCGTGGATTAATACTTCATTTTTTTTACCATGGCGGAAAAACCATGGCAATATCGACAATTTTTAATTTTCGATGGACTTTCATCTCTATATCAACGATATATGGCTATCTTTTCACACCCTTCAAACCAATTCCATCTTTCAACGTCTCTTGGTTGTTTATGCACGAGTTAACTCATGCATTTTCCTCCACATCTAACTAAGAATATCTTGCTATTTGCATAATGGCGTAAACTTGTTCTAGGTGAGAAGTGAATTCCAGCCCTCCCTCGATTCATATTCAAGACAGCAAGTATGAAGCTGGCACTGAACGTCAAAGAAAAATATTGCTTCTATCTTCTGTCTGATCTTAGAGAGAAATCCTGAAATGGAAACCCTCAATAATAATAAAATAGATTTGATTTTTTTCCACAGTTGTTGCATCTTTTTTCTTGGGTCTGGGTCTAACTGGCTATGTGTGGTATAATATTTTATGTATATGACAGAAGCTGCCTATACCCCTCCTTAGGCCATCCATGTTCCCTTATATTTTTTATAGAGACATTTAAACTTGTTCATATATGATGTCACCATGGATAAATAGTAATTACCATGAAACTGACTACCTCATTGCAAGTATCTCTACTACTGCAACCTAGTTACCTATACGATGTCAGCATAGATAATTTTACCTTTTATATTGTCAATTTACAGCTCCTTTGCGGGAGCATGCCAAGATGTATCACTTAGCACATTTGTTATAATTGTGACAAGGTTCTTGGTGATTGATTCAGTGTAGATTCAGCCCAAATTTCTTTATCAACCATATCCAAAACTAGAGAGATCATTCATACTCTGCAACAATATTCTATCTCTAAATTCATAAAAGTTAAGCATGCATCCTTTTTTGCGGGATACAAACTAGCATGGAGGCTCAAAATAACAGTTGTATTCTTTGGGTCACATACCTTACGAATGAATTTAACAACCCTGTAACTCCCTCCTTTTATTTAAACCAAAGTAATTACAACAACAGGGTCTAGTCAACAATGACTCTAGCCAATTCTTTTTTTATAGACCCGATGCTCCACTAAGCTATTGGCCATTGAAATAGTCTTCATTAATTTCCACAGTAGAAGGAAAACTTTCCTATTGGACCATTTGGGCCACCTAGTGTTCCAATGCCCAAACTATCAAGGTCTTCATGTGAGTAAATGAAAGGACATTGCACAACACTTGTTGGCATCAATGAAAAATTCAGTATGTTAGACACAATGATCACTGAGAGCGGGGGTGAATTTGTGATCTAAGGCTTGAACTCAAATTCAACGTATTTTTCTACCAATCTTATCATGCCCGCATCCATCTTTGTCATCAAGTTTTCTTGTCTATTGTCATGTCACCATCTCCTTGTCATCTTTGCACCAACATCTTTGTCTTGCCCAAATCATCTTCAAATGACCACATAATGGGTAATTTGACTCTCTAGATGTTCCATGCTTGTCATGCTTGCTTGGAAATGTCATTATGTATGTCATTAGTCATACTTGTCATTCATGTCTTGTTCCAGTTACACCTTGCCATGTCATCATGCTTAGACACCTCTCCGAATCTTTGTTTGTTATTTATTGTTTTAATGAAATAATCAATTAAAACTTCTTATAAACATTGCATCTCTCCAATAGTAATATGTGTCTCTTCAAAACTCTGTCTTAATTCTTTTTATTAAATTTATGTTTATTTTTCTAAATATATTCCTGTAGCTTCATATTTAATAAACTCTGTTTAATATTTTTCACTAACATTGTAGGTCCATCTTTTGCATATATGACCATCATAATGAAAACTAAAATTATGGTTGGATGGACACCGCAATAAGGATCAGATCCATGTCACCTTTTGAACTTTTTGATACACACACATTATCTGGATATCATTTGAAAATAGGCTTCCAAATTGTTTAATTTAACACTTGGACAAAATTGTTTTTTACTTCATGTAAAAACATTTTTTCTTCTACTTTGGCAGGTTGATTTATCCCTCGTGTGGTCACCATAAGGAAACCTACAATCATGGATAGATATCCATTTCAACAATGAACAAGACCATATCATAAGATAAATCTGTTGACACACACACAACCTCTGGAAAGAATTTCAAAATAGCTTCTCAACCTCTTTTGAACATCAAAACATATTTCTTCCGATTTTGGCAGACTCCTATTTCACACGTGTGAACACTCTATGGAGACCTGAAGTCAGGAGAAGATGTAAAACTTACCAAATAATGGATCCATGACATTTGTTAAATTTACTTGCACAAAGACAACCCTCGGTGGGCATTTCCAACTGACCTCTTAAACTCCTGGTTTTAACACTTGGTCAATTTTCTTTTGTTATCATTATGCAAAATATTATTTTTCCTATTTTTGCCAGATTGATTGTTTTCATATGATACCATCATAAGACAACTTTAAGGTATGGATGGATATTCAGTTCACCAAGGAACATGACTATGCTACCAGACAAGTTTTATCATCATAATAACCCCTCCTTGTGGGAATTTCAAAATACCTTTTCAATTTCCCGAATCTAACACTACCAATTTTCTTTTGTTCTTAAAATGCAAAATAATATTTTTATTACTTTTGGCATATGTATATCATTTTCATAAAACACTCCATAGGATAAGTGATACCATGGTTAGATGCACCCATCAACAAGCTATAGCCAAATACTTGTTGAAGTATTTGTAACTTCGGAATGTATTCACTTGTATATTTTATGTATTGTACCCTGATGTTTATTCTGGGAAGTATCTGTAATATAATTGAGTCATTTCATGCCCAGATGTTCCTATCGAGAGATTCAATAATGTAAACAAGTCATGTAAATCCATAGAGGGTAACCCTCCTTATTTATCAAAGGTTAAATTCCCCTCAGTTGTGGGGCCCTAGGGTTATTAGACTCTCCTAGAGAAGTCAGCCCTAGTGAGCTATTGTTAAGTCAGGAATTAGTATAAATAGAAAGTGAGCCTCTCTATTTATCATACATGCACTCACACTCAGTTGTAGCGCATAACTAAGAGAGAAGAAGAAGCTAGGACAAGAGAAAGAGAGACTATTGTTGTCAGGAGATCATCTTACTGTTTTGGGTTTTACTTTTGGTGTTGATTCTATCTCTGAGGAAGTTTTGGGGTTTTCTCCTTTATGGTTTCCTTGAGGGAAATACTTGTGTCTTTGTCTCTTGTGTTTGATTGATGTTCTTTTTATTCTGTCAGTTAAAGATCCTAAGTTAATGCTAGTTTGAATAATAAAAATCTAACATGGTATCAGAGCTAACCTAAGAAGAAGACACTGTGCAGCTGTGGAAACTAGGGATTCCTATTTTTGGATCTCTCTCAACATATTTTTAGCCAAAGAAGTTTGGGTTGAATATCCTCTCTAGGGAACATCTTTCTGTCGAAACAGAATCTGATTCTGAGCATTTTCAGTTTTGGACCCGACACTATTGCCGAAAATTAGGGCTTTCCACAGAAGTGGAATTTTTGAGTGATCCTAAGCCTAGATTGATATACTCCCCAAAATCAAAGTTTAGAGATCAATATCAAAGTTTTTGGTTGGGAAAAACTCTAGGAAAGTCAAACCCTAATTTGCTCCTGAACCAGCTCTGCAGAAATTTAGCTCTAGATCCAATTCTAACATATTAACCTGGTAAGATCTAAATCTTTTTCATTTCCATTTGAGGTTCTTAGTTAATATGTCTCATCATACCAAGCTTAATGAAAATATTGAGGGAGCTAATAAATTTCGAGCTTGGAAGTATAGGGTCTCCCTGGTCGTGGAAGAAAATGAGTTGGACTCTTACATCAATGAAGATATTCTAGTTCCAGGGGGAGATGAGGCTAAGGTCTTACACACAAAAAAAATGGTCATGGATAAGAGGATTATTGCTGATTCAATAAAGGATCACCTCTTACCATAGGTGTACTCTCTAAAGACACTTAAAGCAATGTTTGATTCCCTAACCAAACTGTTTGAAGGAAAGAACATAAGTCCAAAGATGACTTCGAGGAACAAGTTGAAGAATGTAAATATCGAGAATGCATAGACCATACAGTATTACTTTATAAGGGTCTCTCAGATCAAGGAACCATTGGAAGCGGTAGATGAAGAAGTGGAGAATGCATAAATTGTGATGACCACCTTGAATGGTCTACCTAGATCATGGGACTCCTTCATTCAAGGGATTTGTGCAAGAAATAAGCTATTCAAGTTTAGTAGGCTATGGGAAGAATTCTCACAAGAATAAGCTCAAATAATAACCCGAGAAGAAAACATGGGAAGTGAATATCAATCTCTCACAGTACACTCCAAGAAAAGTAGAAGAGACTTTCATCACTCCAAAGGTAATCAATTCAACCAGAAAGATAACACTAGAAGATCTAATAGATATTTATCTAAACTTAGATGCTATACATGTGATGAAAGAGGACACTTTTCCAAATATTGTCCTAGAAACAAAAATGGCTCTCACAAGAAGAAGGGAAACAAGAGAAGACATCATGCTCATGCTGCAGAGGATGATGATCCTTCCACAAAGAGTATCAGACAAGAAAGTGATGATTCTTTAAGTGATGAAGAATATGTTTTGATTTCTACTCTCACGGGAACTATCACACATGGAAGCAATGATTGGACTATAGACAGTGGGGCTTCCAAACATACGATGGGACTCATATAATCCTTTGTGAAACTATCCGAATATGAGTCACCTCACAAGGTGAAACTTGGGGATGACTACCAGTATCCAATAAAAGGTAGTGGTGAATCCTCCTATAAGCTATAATCTAGAAAGCCTATGAATATGAAGGATGTATTGTTTGTACCAGGACTAAAGAAGAATCTCCTCTCCATATCTACATTGGACGCAAAATGTATAACAATTTCCTTTATAAATGGTCAAGTCATCATGTGGCCAAAGGGAAAGACTATTGATGATGCAGCAGTGATTGGTGAATAAGAAGGAGGTCTATACAAGTTGAATGGCCAACCAGAACAAGCTCTGGTTCATGAATCGGTAGAAACAAATGAACTTTGGCATAGAAGGCTTGCACATGTGCACTACAAAGCACTACCACTTGCAAGAAAAGTTGTTGAAGGTATTATAGAAATACAAACAAAACATGACAATTTATGCAAAGGATTTCCAAGTAGCAAGAGAAAGGAAAAAGGAATCTTGGAAATCATTCACTCTAATGTATGTGTCCTGATGTCATCCAGTTCATTAAGCAGGTAATAATGTATACTATGTTTCTTTTATTGATGATTTTTCTAGGAAGACATGGATATACTTCATGAAGAACAAAGATGAAGTATTCAACAAGTTCAAGGAATTCAAAGCCTTGATCGAGAACCACAAAGAAAACAAGATCAATACCTTTTGATCAGATAATGGTGTGGAATTCACATCAAATGAATTCAAAGAGTTATGTAAAGATTCAAGGATTAAGAGGGATTTAACTAGTCCATATAATCCATAACAAAATAGGGTTCCAGAAAGGAAGAATAGAATGATCATGGAAGCTGCAAGGGCCATGCTTCATGATCAAGATCTTCCCATGCATCTATGGGTAGAAGCTTCCAAAACATAGGTGTATGTACAGAACTATACTCCACATAGAGTACTCGAGAACAAGGAAGAAGTATTTTCCTGAAAATAAACCAAAAGAAAGCCACCTCGGAATATTCGGTTGTCCTGTATACATACACATTCAAAAAGAAAAGAGGCAAAGTTAGAGCCTTCTAGAAACAAGGGTATATTGGTGGGATATAGTGAAAGCTTGAAAGCTTACAGAATATACTTCCCAATATTTAAGAAGATAGACATAAGCAGAGACGTAACATTCGATGAAGATTCAGCTTACAACAAATCCATAAAGAGACCAGTTGAAGACTCCAAAGAAATAGAAGTACCCAGAATTCAAGATACAACTATGAGCGATGCAAATCAAGATGAATATTGAGAGATAAGAGAACCCCAGGAACCTGTATATCCACCCAAAGAGAATAATCCTCACAAGAGGAAACCTACATGGGTACGAGAGGCTATTAAAGGTGTAGAACGATATGGGCTCAAAAATAAATGCACAGAGAGAGGAAAATACTAGGTCCTGCTCTAGTTATGTAGCCCTATTATGTGACATCATTGATAAAGAACCTTCCAACTATGAAGAAGCGGTAGAGAAGAAAGAATGGGAGGATGCTATGATTGAGGAGTACCAGTCAATCATGAGGAATGATGTCTGGGATGTGTTACCTAGACCAGAGGGGAATTCTATTGTGACTTCCAAGTGGATCTACAAGATCAAGCATGCTGCAGATGGAATCATAGAGAAATATAAAGCAATATTTGTGGCTCATGGCTTCTCCCAGAAAGAAGGAATAGATTATGAAGAAAGTTTTTCACATGTAGCTAGATACACTTCCGTGATATCAATACTTTCTCTAGTTGCAGTGATGAAATGGAAGATAAACCAGATGGATGTCAAGACTTCTTTCTTGAATGGTGTAGTGGAAGAGGAAGTGTATGTGGAGAAGCCACTCGGTTTTGAGACACATGACAGGGAGATTCATGTGTGTAAATTGAAGAAATCCCTGCACGGTTTGAAACAGGCACCCATGACATGGTACGGTAGAATTGACAGCTTCCTATCCAGTTTGGGCTTTACCAAGAGTAAAGCAGATTCCAACATTTACTACAAGGTTGAAGAAGGGAACCCAGTGATACTCCTATTGTATGTGGATGATATGTTTGTAACAGGTATATATGGGTTGATTGCTAATACAAAGAGAAAGCTTGCTGCCAATTTCTAAATGAAGGACTTGGGTATGATGCACTATTTCCTAGGAATGGAGGTGTGGTAGAATGCAGATGGAATTTCCCTGGGACAAGGGAAGTATGCAGTAGAGATCCTGAAGAGGTTCGGGATGATGGACTGCAAGGCCATGGCCATACATATGGAATCGAACCTGAAGCTATTGATTGATGCTTCATCAGAAGTAGTTGATTCTACGATGTATCGTCAGATGATTGAGTCCTTGATGTACCTGACAAATACGAAACCAAATATTTCCTTTGCTTTGAACACATTGAGCCAGTTCCTGACAGATCCAAGACATGTTCACTTGATTGCTGTAAAGCATATTCTGAGGTACCTAAAGGGTACAATTGATTATGGGCTCAAGTATGAGGCAAATCAGAAGATTAACGTAGAAGGTTATGTTGATTTAGATTGGGCAGGCATGTTGCTATGTTTTAATTGAATGTGACTCTTGCTTTTTTGCAAAAAGATTGTGCAATGTATTGGTTATTTCATGCCTGTAAATAAAATGTTAGGTATTAGTTTTTTTCCTAATTTAAATTGTTCCTTATGAGATGGTGAAACACCCTTCCTGTGTTTCAATTGATTCTTACTTCCTTGTTTCCTTGCTATATGTTGCAAAATCATCCATCTTCTGATTGCCAATTGCAAAACATAAGACTTAAATTTCCCAATTCCGAAATGTCAGAAATTTACAATAGGAACATGGCATTGTTAGTATTTGAACACGTACAATTTCTGGAATCCGAAATGTTGGTTATTCGAAAAAATAGAACATACAATTTCTGCAATCGTAAATGCGCAAAATCGAAAAATATGTTTTTCCTTATTCACAAAACATAAACAAATTAAAAATGTATTTGAGTTCAAATTTTATTTATTCAAATGTATCTACAGATCGGAAATAAGGAACTAAGATAAAAAATAAATGAGATAAATACTTTTCCAAAATTTCGCATTCAAAAATCAGAAATCAAACCAATACACTTATGAGAAATAATGGTCCGATTTTTTTCATTTAGGATATTTGATTTGTTTGAACCTAAGTTTAAAGTACATAAAATTGGGCATTTTTAATTCTGAATGTCAAAAATCTGAAATACAAACATTGTCATGTTTGACTAATACATATGAGCAAATTTTACGACGGTTTTTCATTGCTATTTCCATATTTTGTCATGTCAATTGCAATGACAACGGTCTTGATGTTTAATGGCACTTATTTCGTTGATATAAAGACGTAATTTATAATCCATCTATATAGAGACAAAATTTGGCCACCACATTCCTTCTATACAGTGGCCTTGAAATTGATTTTTTCTAATTCATTTTCTGTGTTTCATCACTATATCGACAAAACGTCTGTCCCTCTAACGATGAAAATATGGCCAAAAACACCTAGGCAAAATTTGTTTCCACGTAAAATCGTGGATTAGTTTCGATGAACAATTGTCTCTCAATTGACCAATTCTGGAATTTGAGTAGAAATTTCTTCCATGAAATGTCAAATTTTCATATCCTTATCTAAGACATTAGTATTTCATTTCATTTTCATGACAAAATCATATAAACATGATCACTGAAAGATAGACAAGCACAACCATAAAAAAGGAACACAAAGATTTATCCTGGGAAAACCCTAAAGGGAAAAACCCAGCAAAAGATTCCTCAATATAGATGCCCCAAAAAGATAAAAGATAAAACCAGCAAGGAGATCAAATCTTGATCCTCCTCCTTCTCCAGCTACTTCTCTTCTCCACTAATGCACTACACAAGTGAGAGTATGTGTGTCTCAAATGAGGAGCACTACACCTCTATTTATATTCATCCGTTCACTTAAGTTAACTCATTTGACATGTAGGCTTGAGTTAAATCATGTAGGCTCAAGTTACACATGTAGGCTCAAGTAACACACTAGGGTGCTGATGACCCACCTTTACAATTAGAGGCGACTACCTCATGAATCTTATTAGTTCTTCCGACTAGGAGCATCAGGGTACAATGTAATACAAGTGGTTCTCCCGGTAGGACGATCGGGGACCACAAAAAGATACATATAGAATATTCTTCGAAGTTACAATATTTCAACACTGCCCCTTAACAAGAAGGGTATTCTACAGCAACATCAACAATAACAAGAGTAGAGATAGGGGACATCATCAACATCAGTAGGGTAACACATCTATAAATCATTGGAATATTTTCAACATCATGTAGTCTTCATCTTCAATATTTAGTCTTCATCATCAGCAACATCTTTAGTCTTTGATCAGCAACATCTTCAGCATTTTGATCTTTCAATTAGCAATGACATCTTTATCACTTTGACCTTTCGATCAGCAACATCTTCAGCACTTTGACTATTCGATCAGCAACAACATATTCATCATTTTGACCTTTTGATCAGCAACATCTTGAGCACTTTGACTTTTCGATCAGGAACAACATCTTCAGCATTTTGACCTTTCGATCAGCAACATCTTCAACACTTTGACTTTTCGATCAGCAACAACATCTTCAGCACCTTGACCTTTCGATCAGTAGTAACATCTTCAGTACTTTGACCTCTCGATCAGCAATATCATCATCAACACTTTTCCCTTTCGATCAGCAGCAACATCATCATCATCATATTCTGATCTGTCAATCATAATCATCATCACATTCTGATCTTTCGATCAGAAACATCATCATCATAGCCTGATATTTCAATCAGAAACATCGTCAACATACTCTGATCTTTCGATCAGAAACATCATCATCATACTCTAATCTTTCGATCAGAAACATCATAATCATAGTGCGTCATCATCATACTCTGATCTTTAGATCATTACGTCATCATCATCATACTCTGATCTTTAGATCAGTACGTCATCATCATCATACTCTGATCTTTCGATCAGTATGTCCTCATCATCATACTCTGATATTTTGATCAGTACATCATCATCATACTCTGATCTTTCGATCAGTACATCATCATACTCTGATCTTTCGATCAGTACATTATCATCATCATACTCTGATCTTTCGATTACTACGACATCATCATCATCAGCAACAACCTGCAATCCACAACTCAAAGAAAAAAAGTCTTTGGATCATTTTTGGACTTAAAGTCCAGGGATGATACAATCCCACCACATTCTCGACAACCGAAGTTACCGTATGGATTATGGGAGAATAAGTCCCTATCACTTTAGGACTAAGTCCAAGGATGATGCAATCCTACCACATTCTCGAGGACCGAAGCCACCAGATTGATTACGGGAGAATCGGTCCCTATCACTTTAGGACTATGTCCAAGGATGATGCAATCCTACCACATTCTCGAGGACCGAAGCCACCAGATTGATTACGGGAGAATCGGTCCCTATCACTTTAGGACTATGTCCAAGGATGATGCTATCCTAACACTTTCTCAAGGACCAAAGCCATAGAATTGATTACGGGAGAATCGGTCCCTATCACTTTAGGACTATGTCCAAGGATGATGCAATCCTATCACATTCTTGAGGACCGAATCCACCAGATTGATTAAGGGAGAATCAGTCCCTATCACTTTAGGACTATGTCCAAGTATGATGCAATCCTACCACATTCTCGGGGACTGAAGCCA